>JAFMPE010190701.1:3955-21311 GCA_024759925.1 Ficus religiosa | reverse complement strand
AAATAGGAAGCAAAGAAGTGCCAACCCCTACTATAGATGTAGGCGTAGGTTATAGGGGCAGTCCTAGTTAGGGACTACTCTTATATGGTAGATGATGTAATCTCAGGTTGCTTCGGATAATTTTGAGAAGAATTAATTTTACCGGTAAAGGAATTTTTAATTTTAGAAATTATTTGAAATTCAAATAATTATTATTTTGGATTAAATGATAATATTTGAAATTTAAATTATTGAATTAAATTTGTTATATTTGGATAAAAATCATAATTTAATTTAAATTTAAAAGCAGACAAAAGAACATCTTGGATTAGATTTTTTTTACGATTTTGAATTTTAATAATTGGATAATTATCCATAGATATGGATAATCTTTTATTTAAATTAAAGATAATAGTTGTCAAAAATTAATTAATTAAATATTTATTGGTGGCTATAAATATTTGATTGATGGAGCAACTTTTGACAAGACTAATAGTAACAACTAAGACTAAGGTCTAAGCTAAGTTTAATGGACTATGAAGAACCATTATCTAACTATCTATGTTTTTATTTTTATTTCAGGAATTTTCATAGAAACAAGGGTTTTTAGGATCGAGAACGAAGAGACGGTAGATAAAAAAAGGAGTATTGTTTCATGATCAGAAATTCTACCAACTGTGCCCAGACACACCCGTATGTGGAAGAGTCATAGCAGGGAATGTCAGGTGGTTGGTGCTCATAATCTGGAAGCTAGCTTAATCATCCAGAATTGATTGTCAAACCGGTATATATTTATTGCAAATTAATTATTGTATATAGTAACATGAGTTTGTTCGATCCTATTAGTATGGTATTTTTTTTTTGTTTTAAAATCTACCATATTTGGTTTTCCGCTACGTAAAATATTTTCTCCAATTTTTTGCATCATAAAGCTCATTCGACCTAAGGTTTGCAACAACAATCAGTGTCAATGGCAACGGTAGCAACGGCGGTGGCGGCAATAGCAGCAATTTGGGATTAGGAATTTTGTATTAGGGTTAGGGTTTACTAAATTTGGGGATTTAATTTTGGAATAAGTTGGGGTGTATTTTAGAATTTTGAAAACTTTGTAAAAAAAATATATAAATGATTAAAAAAATAAATTTATTTAATGGAAACTAGCATATTTACTTGTAATTATTACTATTTGCATTGTATTTACTAAATATTCAAAGTAAAAAATTCAGTGCCACTAAAACATTTTTGGGTAAATACCGTATTTACTTGTAAATATGTGAATTTACAAGTAAATATCATAACGTAAATATGAAAATATATTGAAAAATATAATGTAAATATTGAATTTACACATTAACTTTATATTTATTATTAAATACTAGTATTTACCGGATTTATGAATATCAGATTTATTAGTAAATACTTGGATTTATTAAATTTATTAATAGCTTAAAATACAAGTATATATTGATATATGCGTACATATTTAGCTTTACTTGTAAAATTATTACTATTTGCATTGTGTTTACTAAATATTCAAAAGTATAAAATTTAGTGCCAATAAAAGATTTATGGGTAAATACCATATTTACTTAGTAAATGTGTGAATTTACAAGTAAATATTATAACGTAAATATGAAAAATACACTGAAAAAAATAATATAAATATTGAATTTACACAGTAACTATTATATTTATTAGTAAATACTAGTATTTACCGGATCTTGAATATCACATTTATTAGTAAATACTTAAATTTACTAAATTTATTTATAACTTAAAATAACAGTATATAAATGATTCATTTGTAAATATTTAACTTTACTTGTAATTTATTTATTATTATTTTTAGATTTGCAGTTTCATAACATTGGATTTACTAGTAAATTCTAATAAATAGAATAGATTATTAAGTAAATATTAAAAAAATTATAAATCTAATTATTTATTAATAAATCCTTAATACATTATGATTTTTTAATTTATATAATTTTGTAAATCCTATTTGAAAAAATTGTAAATCCAATTACTTATTAGTAAATCTTGATATAAACTAATAATAAATTTATTAGTAAATAAACTTATATTTATCAGTAAATACTAGATTTAATTCTTAACTTTTTAAAGAATCAAAATGTTTTGCCGTTTCAAAAAATGAAATATTTTGTAAATATGAAATTTACTAGTAATTCAAATATTTTGTATTTACATGGTAAATAATTGGATTTACAAAGAGAATTAATGTGATTGTTGGTAAATATTAGATATACGATTGTTTAATACTCATTTTCTGATCTATTACAACTATTTACTGATTTTTTCTTTGGAAAAATTCTACTTGAACACCATAAATCTCTTAATTATGAAAAAAAAACCCCTAAAATAGAAACCCTAGATCTAGAGTTCTTTGAATCCAACCCCAATATATGATTGGCTGATTGCAGGTGTCCAGGCGCAGGAAAAGACTCACCTCAGGTGAGGGGTGGGTAGACTTTGTGGATCTCACGCGGCACATGGTTGCTCGATGCCCCGTGGTTGATGGCAATGATAGCGTAGCAGATTTTGCCTCCGGGACGTTCGCTGTCATCGTTGCACCATCGTTCTCATCATCACATCATCCTGTCAGTGTGATTTTCTCTGGGAACCTTACCTCGCCAGAAAGACATATGGCGATTTACTCTTAATTTTTCAAGGATTTTCGTCACGATTTTCCTTTCCATATTTCTGGTGATTTTCCTTTCCATTTTCTGGCGATTTCGTCACCATTTTGGTTAGATTTCATAGTAATTCTCGTGGGAGGTCTTTCTGTCCTATTTCTGCACGCTCCTCGTCGTGTCTGCTGTTGATGACAATGCTCGCCGGGACCAGCGAGGAGTTTGACAAATCTGTTGAACCGGAGAAGAGGGGGATGAGGTAAAATTAGAATTTCAAAAAAGGATTAATTTCAAAAGTAGCACCTGTGGGAAAAATATTATTAAGACTAGCACCACTTTTGTTTCTTTTTATTGCTAACATTGTGATGTCATTTTTTCTTCTGATTTATGGGATCTAGAAGCTTTTAAGGGATGCCAAATTTCGAGATTAACCCCACTTCCCACCCGCCCCTATCTCTCTCTAATGCCCTAACTTAATTTCAAATCATTTTCAGTGTTTTGGATGGAGAAACTCCCATTTAGAGAGAGAAAGAGATTATATAGGAAAGAGAGACCACTACCCATAGAAACCGTCGAAAACCGCTTCATAACCTCTCAGAAACCTTCCGAAATCGTCAGAAACCACCACCAATGCCTTCTATAAAGCTTTTCAAACTCTGTAATGAGTGAAGAATCTTCTAAAACCACCCAAACCCAGGCAAAAATTCTTGAGGCTCCCATGTTTAAACCCATGAAGTTGGTGGAGAAAAAGATTACTCCCAAAAAGAGGTCTTTCCAAGTAATGGCTTCGATAGAGAAAAGGCCACCGGTAGAGAAAAATCCTAAAAAACTGACACCAGAAAAAAAGAGAAAGGTGCCCGAGGAAGGGTTGAATAGAAAGCAGGGCGAAATCGAAGTTAAGGAATCCAAGAAGATGAAAAGAGCCCTAGAAGAAAAGAAGAACTCACATGCTGAAGAGGTAAAAATGTTGCATTTTCAATTAATTGTTTAAAAAGTTTGCATTTTTAATATACATTTGGTAAAAATGTGCATTTTTAATGAGGACATTTGAATTTTTGATTGATTATGTAAATAAAATTTTACATTTTTATATGTGTTTTTAATGAGATTTTGCATTTTTAATTGATTTGTTGAAAAAAATTTACATAAGAAAATGTAAATTTTGTATTTTTATTTGATTTTGTGATATAAACTAAAAGTTTGTTGGTTTGGTATTTGGATGTTTAAAGGAATGTTGAGTGTATTGGTTTATATAAATTTTTGGTTGCCGAAGGTGTTTAGGTTTTTGTTGATGTTTGGTTAATTGTTGGTGATATCGAAAAATGCATTTGTGTGGTTATTTATTTGAGATCATCTTGTAATTTTACCAATAAGTCATTTTTATGATGATTTGCTTGTTATCAATTTAATTACTCAGAGTTTTGTTATTCCAGCTGGTTATTTTTCTTGATTATTTGTTGGTCATTAAAATAATTACTCTCTTCTGATACCATTACCACAGGTTTTGTATGCTTCACGTGTACCGTATACTGAAATTACTCGTGTAAAAATAAATACTTTCATTAACATTATAGAGACTTATAAAAACTTGAAAGAGTGATTGTCACCCTGACAGTATCAGGGAGTGAACCGACAACCATGTATTAAGAAATTTTTGAAGTTGAAGATGCTTCGCTGGACTGGACAGGTCTTGCACAACATTGTAATGCTTTTGACGGATTACTCAGGAATGGGTGATGCTTTGTGGTTTGACATTGGTGAAGACTTGGCAGATTTTCCATCAACGAGTTTTGCCTAATAACTGGTATGAAATGTGTAGAGTCTACCCATCTCGCGTTGGCAGTTAACCGATTAATGAGAAGACATTTTTCTACATTACGAGCTACGTCGAGAGAACATTTGGAGGTGCAGATGTCGAATGCAAAATTTGACAATGATGACGACGCTGTCAAGCTTGGCTTACTGTATATGATATTTTGCATTCCTCTTGCAAATGCAAATTCCATGAAGATAGACCCGAAATATTTTGCTCTAGCCAATAACTTGGAGGAGTTCAAGACTTTTCTGTAGGGCGTGTTCTCATGGGAGGTAACCCGAGCTGTAATATGTAATGCAATTGAAAACAGACTGTCTTCAAAGAGAAGATCATTAAAGAAGGCTAATAAAGTGCATTATAATATCACGGCTTTCCTTATGCCATACTCATTTGGGCATGTGAAAGCATCCCAACAATAGCAGGCAAATTCACGACTAAGCACGTTAAGGCCAATCCTTGTATACTGTCATGGAGCTCCATTGATAATGTGAAGTTTGATACTATGATGTTGGCTTTAATAGCTATTAGTGAGAAACATGTAATTTCTATACTATATTATTATTACTGTTAGTTTTGTTTATAAGTGTTGGTCATTTATATAATGACCGGATTGTAATTTTTATAATGACCATACTTTTGTTAGTGTTAATACCAATGTTAGTCATTTACATAATGACCGGATGATAGTTTTTGTAATGACCATACTTTTGTTAGTGCCAATAACAGTGTTAGTCATTTACATAATGATCGGGTGGTAATTTTGTCAATACCAGTGTTGGCTATTTATATAATGATTAGGTGGTAATTTTTGTAAAGATCACACTTTTGTTAGTATCAATACCAATGTTCGTCATTTACATAATGACCGGGTAGTAATTTTTGTAATGACCATACTTTTGTTAGTGTTAATACCAGTGTTGGTCATTTATAAAATATCTTGTGGTAATTTTTTATTGAATCAAATGTGTGCAGTCAAAGTGTTTTGTGATGATGCCAACTAATGAAGAGTTGAAGGAGCCATGTGTTGTGCAATTATTTTTAAAGAACCCTACGATTATGCGTCAGGCTCCTTATAAGACATTATCACAAAACTAAGTACTAAGACAAACTCCGAATGGTTGGAGTTTCAAAAAGAGATTTGAGGAGATGTCGATTCAATGAACAAAAAAATTAGAGGAGCGGAAAAAAGGACAGAAGAAATCTAGGAAGCTCCTGCGTAGGGTTCTAAAATTGTTTATAACCTCAATGATAATGTTAAGAGGAATCCAACCACTGCATACCATGTGAGCTATAGGCACGAAAGGAATGTTCAAAAAAATGACTCAGATGCCGCAAAGACTGATTATGATGACCTCTGATTTGGTCCTCAAGATGATGGCTTCCTCGACTCTAACATCGGTGTTATTGTGGATAAAGGTGTGAAGATAGCTATGGACTTCTTAAATGCTAATAAGGTGATTGTTTGTAGTTGCCGGTAATTTCTATGATGACCTCATGGTAGTGGTCGACCTCTTTACCTTAAATTGGTAGAGTTTACTCATGGTTTCGTGATGAAGATCGTATTGCAGTAATTTTTTGTTATCAAAAATATTATTTATGCGTATTGTGATAGGTGTAAAATCAGCAACAACTACTGCACTAGAAAAATTGTTACTACCAGGTACATGAATAAATTGAGTTCTAGTTTTATTGACAACAGATTGGGCTCCAATGCTTCCTGTGATATTCCTCTCGTGTGAATCACGAGCAGCCTCCTCAAAATTGAATTCCCCGACATTGCAATCATCATAGTTCATGCCTAAGTCATTTTTCAAGAATTCATCTTGCTCTTCAAGTCCATCTTCCATGTGTAAATCCAGACCTACTATAGGAGAAGGGATATGAGAAATGATAGGAGAAGGGATGATAAGATTGTTAACAGCTATAGGTTGTACGGCTTCATCACTTTGTCTATCATCCTTAGAAGGTTGTACAGGTATGTGGCTGTTTTCCCCTACCTCAGGTGGTGTCGCTTGGCCATTGACTCATCCAATACATCAATGCTAATTGAGAATTTACTAAGTACATGAATATCCTTCTTCTTCAGTTATATGTAGAATTTAATGTTAATGTCACATTGTATCCTCACAGGAGGCATTCTAGGTTAACAGCGTATCTCATGACTATAGTCTTCTCTAGGCCCCTCATTCCAATTACACTTCTCACTAACTCAGTAAGTTCAACATAATTTGTGGTTAGGGACACCAATATTCCTTTCATTTCACCACCAACATATCTCCATGTACCGTCTTACTGACCATTATGCTTAATAAAAACACAAACAGCAACCATTCCTGAACGAAACACTACGAAGTTATTCAATATCATAATTACATTATAGAGAAAGGAAAAAATATGACAGATATAGATAGATCTTATATATTGTGGGTGGGGGCGGAGCTGGGCTGTAAAGTGGGAAACTCCTATTTGTATAACATCTAATTATATTTTTATAGTATAGACAACGTAGAACAACTCTCATTTATATTTTAGAACTCCTGTTATTATGTCAATGTCAAGATATATGTATCATATCATTAGCACTGAGAAAGTCATAATGAAATTGATCTGTAGGTCATTACAAAAATGATCAAGTGTGTTAAACTATCGAATGTTATACAAATCTATGTTTTTTTTCTTTATAGATAACATATGAAAAAACCCCTGTTTGCTACGTAAATATCAAGATATATGTATCATATCATTAGCACTGAGAAGATCATAATGAAATTGACCTATTGGTAATTATGAAAATGAATATTTATGTTAAACTGTCAAATATTATACAAATTTATGTTTTTTTTTTTCATTATACACAACGTATGACAACTACTATTCCTGTTTTAAAACCCCTGTTATTACGTGAATGTCAAGATATATGTATCACACCATTTGCATTAAGAAGGTCATAATATAATTGACCTATTAGTCATTATGAAAATGACCATTTGTGTTAAACTGTCGAATGTTATGCAATTATATATATATTTTTTCTTTATAGACAATATATGTTTGTTACATCAACATCAAGATATATATATCACACCATTAGATTTGAGAAGGTCATCATGAAATTGACCTGTTAGTAATTCTGAAAATAACTATTTGTGTTAAACTGTTAAATGTAATGCAAATAAATATATATTTTTTCATTATACACAACGTATGACAACTTTCATTTTTGTTTTAGAACTTCTGTTATTATGTCAATGTCAAGATATATGTATCACACCATAAGCATTGAGAATGTTATAATAAAATTGACTTATTTGTCATTGTAAAAATGACCATTTGTGTTAAATTGTTGAATGTTATGCAAATTTATATTTTTTTTTTCCCTTTATAGACAACATATGACAAGTTCCGTTTCTGTTTTTGAACCCCTATTATTATGTCAACATCAAGATATGTGTATTACACCATTAGTATTGAGAATGTCATATTGAAATTGACCTGTTAGTCATTATGAAAACAACAACAACTTATGTTAAACTGTCAAATGTTATGTAAATCTACGTTTTTTTTTTAATTATACACCATGTATGACAACTCCCATTTGTGTTTTAGAATCCTAGTTGTTATGCCAATGTCAAAATATATGTACCACACAATTAGTACTGAGAAGGTCATAATGAAATTGACCTGTTGGTTATTATGAAAATGACTATTTGTGTTAAACTGTCAAATGTTGTGCAAATCAATATATTTTTTTCATTATAAACAATGATTGACAACTTCAATTTGTCATTTAGAACCCATGTTAGTCATTATGAAAATAACCATATGGATTAAACTATCAAATAACATACAAAAATTATTTTTTTCATTATCGTCAATATCATAATTACTGTTTGATAAAAATATTATTGACCAATTTGGTCATCATTATGATGACATTATTGACCGATTTGTTCATCATTATGTTGTTTAACATTAGTACTGTTGAAAATTTTTCAGAATGAGAAATATTACAGTAAGAGATCAAAAAAGACATAGAAAATCTATCTTATTACCAACAAGTGCTATAGGAGACAACAAATATTGCAAAATCTTTGAAACGACCCAATTTTTCAGACTGTTAACTAGCTTACTTATTCTTATTCACTTTAGTCTTAATACTTATTTATGTTTGTTGCTAAAAATACATAATTTTTTTTTTTCATAAATCATAGAACTACTAGAATTTTTAACTAAGGAAATTGAAAAACTCTAGCTAAAAAATATCCAATTCAAATTCGTATTTAGATAATAATTAAAAAGTTATAACTTCATGTAAGTTAAAATGAAATAGTCTAAAGTCTTTTCTTGTAAAGTATTCATACTAGTTTAGTAGTATCAACATATCGAAACATAATTATAAATATAGTCGACACATAATAATTTAAGAAGTCTAAATGTGAAAATTAAATTCGTGGTGGTATCGCACTCCCTTCTTTCATCGCCTTCGTACAGCTTTGCCAGTCCATTAAACATCTGAGTAACGTATTGCTTACCTGCGTTACTTACAACATGAGCACATATGTATGAGTTTTCGCTCAGCAAGTACAAACAATATCTCATAAAATATTTTCGTAAAATCATATCATCACATGTAATGTAACATCATGAATGTTCAAAAATGCATGTGATCTATGTGTGTTCAATTATGCTTTATTATATACATATCTTGTCTACATAAGACCCCCTTTGTCGTACCCATATGCGTGTCATTAATAGGGAGTTGAGGAAGCAACCCTCTAACAGCCTCCAAGGTCATATCTTATAACTTTCGTTCTTAACATAGCCTCTAACTAATTGGAGGTTGGTACAACACTTAAGCCAATTTTTCATTAGCCTTATTCTTATTATTTGTGACAATATATAGGTTTACATGTCACTATGCATCTATCATTATGGCATATATATCTGTGAGACATGTCGATCATATCAGTGCAAGATAAATTATGCACGTTAAATGTTTAATCAAGCAATACATATGGCTCATAGACTCATCACTTCATCAAGACAAATTATAGAAAACGTAAAAGATCAACAACAAAAAATATTTTGTTCGATGCTGTAGCTGAGGTTTGTACTTACTTGTGTTATGTGCTTAAACTTTCGAAGTTGTATTTCCTACTACGCAGATTTGAGAAATTGTCCTGATTTAATAATATCTCATTATTGGATAGAATCATAGTTATAATACTTTATTTATTTATTTATTTATTTTATAAACTATAGTGAACTTAATTTACTTATATAATAATTAACCTTAACAATTAAATAATTAATCAATGGATTAATTAACTAATTAACTAATTAATTAGATAATAGTTAATTATTACTTTATTTCATTGAGTAATTATAATTAAGTTACATAATTTTAATTGACTTATTAATAATTATATTGTTAATAATTTAATTATGTTAATTAAATATTATTTCTCATATAATAATTAATAATTAATAATTTGATTAATCTAATAATTAATGTTTGATTAATCTCTATTTAATCATCCATAGTTATTTTGATGATTATATCAATGATCAATGATTAATGATTAATTAATACCTAATTAATTATGTATTATAATTACGTAGTTATTCAACATAATAATCTTAATTATCACATACTAACTCTTATAATTAATTAATTAATTAATTACTCTATTAATTGTATTTGGTTATATATTTATTATTAATTAATTCATTAATCAATTAAGGTGACAAGGAGTCACCTAAGTGTATACCTCTCGTCTATTATTGGGCTTGTAAGGTACAATCCCTTTAGTGATGGTCATTTAGTTAGGCTAATGTAGTCTATTGGTATAAGCCCAGTAACCCTCTAGTATCATTTATCTTAACCCATTTAAAACTTGTGATTAAAATTTAAAGTTAGGGTTTTCGCATTATTTGATCATATACTTAATACCAACTCATTTCATAACTAAATATGTATATATATTATGACTTAATGTTATGTCACATTTTAATGTTTAATCATTTTGTCGGTGTAGGATCTTTAATTTTTAAGATTTATTTAAATTTGAGTATAATCCTATTTTGGACACTTGATAAATTGTTGAAAAGTTTGAAGCATCTAGTTTCTATTTTTATAATTTGTTTTCCAAGATTTTAAGCATTTCAAACATTAATATGGATGTTTTCCTAAGTGTCTTATGATAAAATATCAGTTTATCAGATTTTAATACAATATTATGTGATTTATTAAAATTTATGTACATATTCGTTTTAAACGCATGATATCTCATTTTGAAGCTTGAGATGTTTATTTACAGCAATAAAGTTATTTCCTTTAGTGTTTGAGTGTTTCATATCATTAACTTAGGTTTTGTGACTGTCTATCCCGCATATATACCACAAGTCCAGATTCATGGGTAAATTTAGAAAAATCATAACAATTCACTTACAAATCCAAATAAGGCAAAGATCTGTCATTGGAAAACTTGTAGTGTCTATTTCATATGATTAGAACAATTTTGAAAAAAATTGTGGTTTACTAACCCAAAATATACAAAATCCGTGGCTGGTACAGGGTTCCAGCAAAGTCTTTCGATTCGTAGTCTAAATTTGTAAAATTAACCAAAAACTGCACATTTATTCGTTTAAGGTGACCTTGCTGGAAAGCTTAAAGAATCTAGTTTTTAGATGTGTAACTTATAATCCAAAATTTTGAGGCTAAAGGTTTCAAAGTGCATAAAACCCGTGACTAGACTGTACCCCAGAGGTTCATTTCCTCTATAGTTTTGTGTTATAACTTCAAATGTGCATAACATTAGACATACAAAAGCGAACCAAGTAATTTCAAAGCCTAAAATAAAGCTTATCCTCTGTAGAATCTTAATATATAATTTATTTTTTTTGCCAAAGTTTTTAATGCATGCTACATTACCACAACAACTACAAGCTTTAAGAAAGTTCGTAGATCTTACCGAAATGCTCCGTGGACCTTTTAAGTTCTCGGACCTCCAAAGTTCTTCTCAAAACTTTTTCCTAGATAAGAAGAAGTCTAATATTAAGATTATAACTAGATATCATGCTTTAGTTCTCCAAAAATGACTAAAACACAAAGAATACCACTGGATTATCTCTAGTAAAATATCCTCTAACTCCGTTTCACACTTCTTCGAACTTGATAACGGGGCTGCTTAGAACTTGAAAATGGAGGAGGGTGCTAGGGGGGTGTTGGAAATGGAGAGTAGTGTTGGTAGTTCTTTTTTCTATTTTGAGCTTGGTGATGGCTAGAGAAGCTAGGGTTTTTTTTTTTTTTTTTTTTTTTGAGCTTAACTTATGTGAGAATAAAATGAGATGTTTTCAGCCAACACCTACTTTGAAGAAGTTGTATTTTAAAGGGTAAAAATAAAAAATTTTTGGCTGATTCACCCCTTGCATTGCCGCCACTTTTGGGAGGGATTTAGAGTGAAAATTTTATTCAACAAAGTGGAGACAAGGGGTTACTTTCACTTATCTCTTCTTTGGATCAACTTGCCAAAATAAATTATGTCACTTCTTATATAAGGTTATATGCATGCACCACTTTCTTCTTTTTCTCATTGTTCAAATTTCTTATTGCTTCTTGAACCAAAAATCCAGATCCCCCCTATGCCTTCTCATTTTTTTTATTTTTGTTTTTCTTTCTTCCAATTTCCGCCATTGATCCAAGGTTGTCATTCTTATTCTCTTCTATTGGATCTTCCATCACAGCTTTCCTTACCTTAAGCTCTCATTGGTCACTTACCATCCAAAGTTTAGCTATTGATTTACCTAGGATTCTTTTAATATAAAATTTACACTGTTGATTTCAAACTTAAGCACAATTCTTGATCAATCATCCATCTTTGAATTTTTTAAGAGTAAATACTAATCACTCATCTTCTATCCATGTTATACATTAATTCCTAATTATACTCTTAAAACTTAATCAAAAATAAATACTAAGGTCATTAAATTAACCTTTAATAAAAATTGGCATTCTTCCCAAAAATTAACATTATCCCTCTAATACGACATAGTAAAATTTTCCTATAAATCTATATGTCATTCAACTAATCTTTTATATATTTAAAGTTTCTCATTTAAATAGAGAAATTCAATATTATTAAATCATCGACATCATCACACTGTGATACTTATACAATCATTCATGATTTTGAATTTTGATATTCATCAAAATAATTCATTAGAAGTATATTAATAAAGGAAATCCATAATAATAGTTTGTGAATCATGTTTATGAATTTCTAGGGCATCGCAATCTTACCATCAGAGTCATGTTTTAAATTATAATTCAAAACACAAACTTATTTAAAACATATAGAAACAAATAAAAGCAAAGAACAAGCAGCATTATCTCAAATTTGTACCTGATCTAAGCTAGAACGAAGCTGATGGAAAGTGGGAAGAACGGCAAATGGATTAGAAGATGAGCCACCAGATTCGGTTAAACTATGGTGAGGATAGAGAGGGTGAGGTAAATAGAGTGAACAAGGATGATGATAGATTTATTGGACTTAGAGTGAAATACCTGAGTTCAGATCTTTAGCAAAGGTGATGAGAGAGTGCGTGAGGCTAGGGTGAGAGGAAAATGAGTGAAGAAAAACTGAGATATAAAGAGAAGACCTATATATATTGTGGGTTGGGGGGGTGCTAGGTGGGAAAGTGAGAAAAATGAAGGGTTTAGGGTTGAATGAGAGCATTTTTGACTTTTTATAGCAACCTCAATTTATATTAATGACATGACAATATTAATAATAAAAGGAAATTAAAATAATGTTAATTTTAATAATTTTTTTTCTTACAAGTGTTATTTTTGAAATTAACCCTTTCAAAAAAAAAAAAAAAAAAAACTAAGTGTGGTATAATTTTTTACTAATTTCAAAATAATACTACTTTATTAAGCCCCTCTTTGGGGCTCCAGTTCGGAATGGGATTTTTAAGTTCATTCCTAATTGAAGGTGTTTGGCGCCTTAGTTCAGCTTGAACCTCCATCTGACCTGTTATACAGTAAATGGGTTTACTGTTCAACCCAGTCGCTGCACCTCTGTCTCTTCCGTCGCTTCTCCTGTTCGCGAATTTTGCCCTCCTCCATACCGGCGCCCATGTGCTGCTGTCAGTGGCAGTGGTGCCTGTTCGTCCATCCCATCCACCATCTGCGATTCTGCATTCGCTCCGGTAAGTGAACCTTGGGTCTCTCTCTGATCTGCTTTTAGCAAGCAAACCTCGCCCACTTCTCTTGCAGCAGATGAGGCGCCGTGTGAGGAGGTCGAAGCGATGGCGAACCCCTTGGCTGATTACCCACTATTTCCAAGTTCGAAAACCACCTAATCGACCCATTAATTCGTGCCCTAATCCGATTTCCTCCACCGTATATTCATCGTTCGGCTCCAACTCGGTAACCCTTGTATAATTCCTTCCTCTAATTTTTAAACTTGGTTATGTTCATCAATCTCATATGTGTTTTGTGCAATTGTTATCGACCACTCGTGGCGTCGTTTTTTGTTCTTTCTGGTTCCATCTGAAATCCTGATTTTTGTTCAAGATATATTTGAGTTTTGATGATTAATTCGGGTTGCCAAATTGTATTTCAATCCTAGATGAAATTTGTGGCTTCGGTACCTCAATCTTTGAAGTGAAAAACAGTTTGCATGTTTGATTAGTTTGTGCTATTGGAGTTGTGGAGTTTTGGTGTTGGTTTATGCTAGGTTTTGGTCCAAACTAAGGGTTTGTGACCAAAACCACGCCTTGAGTTCGTTTCACTTATTTTTCCATCAGTGTGTTGTCCATTTGCAAACAAAAAAGCATGTTGATGGGCGACGCCCCAGTGGCATTATGGTTTTGTGCATTGTTGTTATTGGTTTTTCGTAGTTCTTGGTCCATTACATTATGGTCTGTGCCCGAAAACCCCACTACAGTTTGTTTCAATGCTTGTCACAGTTTTGTTATAGATGTTTGGGGCCTATAATCTGATTTTCATGATTCATGTCATGTCTTTAATGTTTTGTTCAATTATAGGTGTAGAGGAGTACACTAGTTTCGGCTCCCTTACTTGAGTTTTGTGTCCCAAATCAATGCTCGCCCAGATTTGTCATGCATATTTAGGTCCCAAAATCTGATTTCCATGGTTCATGATAGGGGCTAGGCTGTTTCGTGCAATTCTAGGTCCGGTTTCACTAGTTTCGGGTCCAAACTCTTGGGTTGTGACTCAACTCTCCACTAGAGCTGATTTTGATGCTTCTCCCAGTTTTGTTATGCATGACAGGGGGTTCGCTGTTTTGTGCTACCCGGTTAATGTTCCACTTCCATCCCAAGTTGGCAATGATGTAAACAGCAAAACCTTTTTCATTGTAATATAATATGTCTGGTGAGTTAGTAACTTGATATTTCATGTCAGTTACCGGTATATAATCACATGGTCCTAATTACGGGATTTAAGTTTTGTTCTCCTTGGCATCTACTTAATTTGCCCGTAAACCATGGTTTATATGCCTTGGAAGCTGTATATGTATCGGGCCTATCCTGACATGCCACATATCAAATATGTCAACTGCTTTATACTGAGCCAACTCATATTCTTTTGCAATTTTCTGTTTTTGTTGAAGTCTTTCTCTATGTTTTTGTTATCTCTATATTAAGGAAATGCCGCGAAAAGGATCGAGTGAGAGCTACATATGGACTCCGGAAAAGGAAAAAAAATTCCTCGAATGTCTTGATGACTACCTTGCCACAACTGGCGGTAAACAACCCATCGTAGCAATCCTCGATCTATGGGCGGCGACGTTTAATGCTGAGTTTGGAGGAGTCCCTGCCTTCGGAACAACTTTATCTCAAAAGAAGGAGCGGATGAAGAAACTTTATAGGGGTTGGAAGGTGTTGCAATCGCAGACAGGCCTGGGGTACGATCCATCGACAGATCGGGTCATCTGCTCTGACGAGGCGTGGCAGAGCTTTATTCAAGTAATCGTCTTGTCTAATATATGGATTTACGTTATTATATTTGATCACCCATTTTTTGTGTTGACTAATCGTGTTGTCTGATCTAATTTATGTTGAATTTTCTTATCCAGCTTCATAAGGAGTGCAAACATCTCAGGCATGAGGGACTTCGCCACAAGGAGCTTTATAATAATGTTTTTGAGAAAAAGCATGCTGCAAGTGCCTCGGGGCATGGGTCGGTAACGATGCCAGATGAAAATGCGTCGTATTTCGACTTTGACGCGTCTATGGATAACTTAGTGTATCGCCCAGAGTTACAAGAGGATTTCCCGCCAACCCCAAGTACGCGCCGAATGAACAACCTAAGGGCGGGTGACGATGCAGGTCCGTCCCGGTCTGGGAGAAGTTCTGGAAAGCGGAAGCAAAGAGACGAGGCGGATGAGTTGACATTCTTGGCGATGCAGGAAATTGTCACCCATTTCCGGGGCGGAGCCTAATCGGGATCAAGTCACGAGCAGTCAAGCGAAACGGATCACATGCTGGCGTATATGAACATTATGACGGAGATGGGTATTCCACCTAAGGATCGGGCCATAATGTGGCACTACCTCTATTCGCGTCCACGTCGGCAAAGGACCTTCCAGCAACTGGCCGATGTCAATAGGCGGGAAATAATTGCCACTATTGTTCAGCTGCAGCGACCCCCGGCCGATTGATTTGTTTGTTTTATGTAAAATTGTTTTTATTATTTAAATCTCTGAGACAGATATTCAGCCTTATTCTATTGACTTGACTTGACTATGTTTATGCAATTGCAAGTGCAAATTTTTTTTTCTTCTCAGCCATATCGTATACATTTACGTAAGTTCATTTGTCGATGCCGTTAACAAATTTGCATACCATAATTGGATGTAATTGTTTGCAGGTATTTGCTGTTTATGGATTTAGTACCGAGTTGGCTAATATTTACATCGTAACAGGTACAAATTAAAGTGTAGACGACAGTGCAACTGGCTTATCAAATATGAACGAGGGTAGTTCCGGATCCGAGCATGATGAAGAGCCCGTGGACTCAGAAAATGATCATGGCGAACATAACAGATGGCTTGTGGAGGCAGTGGTAGCTGCGACAGCTAGAATGCGTAACAGGCGGCAAAGAGCTCCACAACCCATGCATAATTCACGGCTAACTGGAAGCATGCGGGTGGAAGAGATATTGAATGGCCATGAAGGAATAATTACCGGCTTGATCAGTATGAAAGCAGCCACATTCAGAGCTTTGAGCCACTTATTAGGTAGTCGTGGATTATTGGCGCCAACGTCAAACATGAATGTGCATGAGCAGTTGTTCATTTTCTTAACCATATGTTCACAAGGCGCAACGAACGGGCATGTATCATATTTGTTCCAGCATTCCGGAGAGACAACTTCCCGTTGGTTCTTTATAGTGTTGAAGGTAATTTGTTCGCTAAAGGACGAATTCATAACACAACCCGACTACACAACGGTTCAACCATTGATTCTGGAGCACGCGGACAAATATAGGCCATGGTTCGATGTATGTGAGCTATATAAGCAAAGCACATTATCCCACGAGATATATTAAAGTGATAGAATATATATAAAATTCGGGATGTTGTATGCAGGGTTGTATTGGCGCCATCGATGGCACCCACGTTCCTTGTGTCCCCCGACGTGAAAATGTTGACGCGTGGATTAATCGAAAAGGGTATCACTCACAGAATGTTCTGGCAGCATGTTCGTTTGACATGAAATTCACATACATGTTGGCCGGGCACGAGGGATCGTGTCATGATGCAAGAATGCTGGAAGAGGTAATAGCATTCCATGGTTTCCCAAAACCTCCACCGGGTAAGCTGAATTTGCATATTTGTCGGATTATTTACATATAATTAAGGAATTAAGAATAATTGAA
>JAFMPE010190590.1:1322-18695 GCA_024759925.1 Ficus religiosa | reverse complement strand
TCTCTATATCTTGGTGTTCATTTATTTCTGTTTATTTACAGATTCAACATTTTCGTTTTCATTTATATTCTAATTTCAATATTTATGTTCTTATCATTGCTTGTGAATTTCACCACGGTGTCCAAGGATCCATACAATCGATCTTCTTATCTATCAAACTAACGTTTCTGTTAAAATTTTTAACTGTAGAAATCTGCCATCTACAGTCATCACTTGCTCTTCAGAAGTCAATAATTCATCTCAGAGTGCATGTGCTCTAGAAATCATAACTCAGTGTACTATCTGAGTAATTAATTTTATTCTTTTAGATGTGTCATATAACTCAATTATCAATCATTAATGATTAAAAAAAAAAAAAAGCGATCTCAAGAGTGACCCTAGCTTTCATGTTTGCTTTTTTTTTTTTTTTTGGTGAAAAAATGTTTGATTATTTTTAGGATTCTCTTAAATTTTTTTTATAAAAAGTTAGATGTCAAGAGTGATTATTATTTTAATCAAACTAAAAACTTTTAACTGATTGGTTTTTTACTTCAGCTCTACCTTGCTGTTTTCGGCTCAATCTAGATTTATCTTTGATAGGTTTCAAACGAAATATGAATTAGGAAATGAATCAATAATTGAACAAAAGTGACCCTTGAGGTGTACTATTACTAGTGTGTGTAAGATGGGGCCTAGAAGGAGCCAGCGTGACATATTTTCACCAGTGCGGGTTTTTTTTTTTTTTTTTAGTGTCTTCACATCAACTATAGCATTTCAACCCAAAAAAAAAAAAAAAAAAAAAAAAAAAAAAAAAAAACCAACCATACATATAGTGGAAAAAGAATTATTAAAGTTGTATACAGATGTACAATCCATAAAAAGACAAAAATAACAGAGTAAAAGAATAAGCCATTGGACAAAAATGTGCATTTTCCCACCACCTGACTTTCCACGTTCACATTCATCTCAAAAATAACTTTTATATCCTCCAAAAAATATTTTAAATGAATCAAAAATGTACTACTATATAAATTCAATTTTTTTTAAAAATTCTAAATGTTAAAATTAAATTAAACTCTATTTCAAATCTAGTTTATTGAAGGAAAAAAAATCAAAAATACAAATCGATTAGCGATGTTAAAAAATTTTACCATTATAGTTTTTGATTCACATTTTCTTTGTTTTATTCACATCTCTCTAAAATATTTTATTGCTTTGCCACTGTATTTCACATTACACAATTGGAAGTTTAAACATTTGAAGAGGAAGTTTCTTTCGGGAAAAAAAAAATAAAAATTGACAACATTGATCAAGAAAAAGAGAAGGAAAGGAAATTAGGTTATAAATTGGAAATTTTTTTTTTTTTTTTTTTTGGAGGAAGGTAAATGGATGCTAATCCAGAAAGAGAAAATGAATAACCGGTAATTTTTTATGTAACCGATCTAAAGGCATTAAAAAAAGGAGGGAAAGACAATGAAAAGACAGAGAGAGATCCGGCGGTTCCCAATACTCCACACTCTCCTTTTTCACTCTCTCTTTCTCTCTCCTCTTTTTTGCTGCAGTGATCACTCTCTTTCTATCTTTACTTGCGATCTCGACAGTCTCCAACTCCCCAGAAACTGTAACGGTCACATTTCTTCTCCATTAAAAATACTCCAAACGGCTCCATTGGTTCTCCCCAGAAGCAACCCAATAAAATTCCCACTCCAAACTTAACTCTCTCTCTCTCTCTGGATTTTCTCTGCTTCGAATTATGGGGAAAGTCTTCGATTTCCATCTCCTACTAGTCTTACTACTCACAGCGATCCACTCGCTCCCGCTCTCCGGCGCGTCGCTCAGCAGACAGTCGAAGGCCCAGAACGGCGTCGTTTCGATGCAGCTCTGGTGCGTGGCCAAGAATAACGCCGAGGACGCGGCCCTCCAGAAGGCCCTGGACTGGGCCTGCGGTCCCGGTGGCGCCGACTGCGGCCCAATCCAGCAGGGCGGCCCATGCTACGACGCCTCCGATGTCCAGAGCACCGCCTCTTTCGCCTTCAACAGCTATTACCTCAAAAACGGAATGACCGACGACGCCTGCAACTTCGACAGCACCGCCGCTCTCACTTCCTTAAACCCCAGTATGTTTCCGACTTGGAAATCTGGAAAGTGGATTTGTCTTTTTAGGATTTTGGATTTTAGATCTCTGGTTTCTTTGTTTGGGAGGAGGGTTCTTGGATCTGAAAAGGGCATCTTTTGATTCGTTTTAATTAGTTTTAATTTTGATTTTGCTTTCAGGTCATGATAAGTGTAAATTCCCATCCAGGTAATTGATTGCTTGATTCGTTTGGACATCTAATTCCCTGTTAATTGATTGGTTGTTGCCAACTGGTTTCCATTAACCAAATATTTCGAAACGGCAAGATTAGTACAGATTAAGCACCCCAATAAAGAGTTAGAGAACAGTAATATGGAAAAAAAACTACTTTTGAACACCCAATACAAGAGCTAAACGAACCGTTGCAGAATTTCCTATTGAGTTTGCTGTAGTTCTGATCTTTGAAAATGAATGGTGGCACTCACAGCTTGGCGGTGGGCAACGGAAGCTTGGCGACCCCGTCGACGGAGGTGGGACTAGGGCCGAGCGAGAACCTGAGCGGATGCAATTCGGTTGCTTTCCAATGGTTTTGGCCTCTTTTCATGAGTACTACTCTTTTGTTCTTCTTCACGACTTACTTGTTATAGCTTGAATTGTACTGCATTACATATCCATCAGCAAGGAACAGAAAAGCAAAGGCCTTTCTACTTGTTGTTGACATAGACATAACCAGAGAGTTTAAAAAGTTTATTGTAGGATCTCATTGAGAGGCATCATCAATCAATCATGTGCTTGACTAGGTAGTTTCGATCCAAATGGTTATTACTCTGTCTGAGGTTTTTGTATTTTAGTTACGAAAAATTCAAGCAGATTAAAGAATATTCATGTTTTCTGCTAGTCGGTAAATATATTATTATGCCTAGTTTTTTGCTGGAAATCTCATCTGAAACTCCTCAGAAATACAACATAAATGTATACAAATGTTGATGTGGAATTGTGTTGTCTGAGAAATTGATGTTAAGAGTGTACCAGTTTATGCCAGAATTTGTTTGCCCCGTTCTCCCTGTTTTTTCACTTTCCGGGTAAGTTTTTATGGCAAAGTTTGGCATCAGATCTACCAATGACAGTGTAAATAAAAACTACAAATTCACCTCTGTTCTCTTTCGCAATATATTTTATAAAGTTGCTATCTAACGAATCTTGGAATAGGTTGAAATGCGGCTATTAGAATCCCCCTGTAGCTGTATAGTGGACCATATGATATGCTTGTGTTAAGCCAAAGAAACGCCTACAATGGCTGACAAACAAACAAACAAAAAAAAAAAGGGCTGGGAAATCTTTCTCCTTTTCATTTTTTCTTTTGACCTTTTTTCCCCCCCAACCGAGACTACTGAATTAACCCCACAAAAAAGAAACAAAAAAAATAAAAATAAAAAGATTTTACAAATGAGCTTTCAAAAGTCATGATTCTTCTCAATGGTACGAAGAATGAGGTGTCTTTTTTTAGTTCTACTTCCAAGGCCTAATTGGCCCATTCAAAGCAGTTTTAAGACTCGTACGCGGTTCTAACTTGAGAAATAGCATATATATATATATATATATAGATGCCCATGCCGTGACGCACTTGACTCCCAAGGCAAACGATATCTGGTTTCTGGTGTGAAATTGCGTGAAGTAAGATTTGACCTTGTCCATCGGTTCAACAAAACATCATACTGATAGATACAAATTGACCTTTGGGGTCCGATCTGTAAAAATTTCAATTCGAAAAAGGAGTCTTCTAGTTCTGGTGAGAGTTGGTTTAGTCTAAACGTCATGTGGTGAGAAAATACTACGGTGGTTGATAACTTGATCGTCATCCCGGTGGATGTAAAGCAAGTCGAACTTGTTGTTAGGTGTTTGACTTAATAATTACCTATAATGTCATTATTAATTGAGAGAGATCTTTTTTTTAATTTTAATAATTATCGCCTTGAACTACAAGTAAACTGTTATCATCCAAATTTGATAATGTCGGCTAAATAACTGTTTCAAGAAGGGAGTCAACTGTAAAAATTCAAGTTTAGAGGCAACTTATCATAGCATAAAAAAGTTAAAGGGGTATGTGCTATAAACACACATGGGTATGCCCTTATCTTACGCTTTGTTTGGATTACATATCCAATTTTTGAAATTGGAAAAGTTTTACAAAAAGTGTTGTCTTAATTTTTTCTGTCATTCTCTGATTTTGAAGAAAAAAAATAGCTCATTTCAAACTTAGTACTCTTTTGGAAAAAGAAAAATAATCTTTTTTAAAATATTCTCACAATGCATTATTCTCAACATCATTTTTTCTCATTTCAAATAACTTTTGATTTTCAAAAATAAATTTTTTTTTTACACGTCCAAACACTATCTTATCTCAAAATGAAAAGACTTTCTCAATTAAAACAAGAAAATTTTCCTTTTCAGAAATGAACACTGTGATCCAAACGGAACCTTAATATCTCAAGCTACAATTAAAGAGTAGTGTAAAATACCAACTTTAACTCTAATTTTTTTCGTATCAATTTGTGTGACGGTAAGTAAGCAATCTTTTAAATATCTATATATGAGAAACGACAACTCAAATATCATATCAGTTGATATGAAAAAATGGAGATTAGAGTTATTCTATGTTACATTATTCATCATTAAATTAGGCGCTCAGACGGAAACTAGAAATGTTCACCTGGGGGATACAATAGCTTTTGAAATTTCTTCTATATATACTTACTGTAAATTAGTAGCCAAAATGACATGTTGTTGCAAATATAACCTAACGGTAATTCCATACTTGACTCCACCATAAAGTGTAGAGTTTGAATCCCCATCTTAAGTTTAAAAAAAAAAAAAAAAAAAAAAAAAAAAAGAAGAAGAAGAAGAAGAAGAAGAAGAAGAAGCCAAAATGACATCGAATTCAAATGTAATGGAACAATGTCGACCAAGTAAAACACGACATAACGGACAACCAAATACAAAACCCGGTATATGCATAAATAAATTAATTTCGATTTTATTATTATTATTATTATTTTTGCTAAAGCAGTTATTTCTGATAAATATGCATAAACATATTAATTTCTTGTTTCTACAAGCCATATAATTTTTTATAAATATGTAATGAAATTTCAGCAAAATTTCTACGTATGTATTCATCTGTAACATGCTAACCTTTTGGAGAAAAAAAAAAAAAAGAAGAAGAAGAAGAAGCTGGGACATGATTTTAATAATAATTCACCTTCTAATTATAGCCGAATTTATCACTGTCTCTCTAAATCATCGAAATCATCCTGATCTTGTTCACCACAAGGCTGAATTCTCCTGGACGATCTGTCTCTGCTAAGAATTCTCCGAAAAGAACTCAACCTGCTCGAATTATTAACACTCGGACCATTATTCATGCCCGACGACTGAACAGAGCTCAACCCCTCCAACGGCGGCGCCGACGCCGGAGTAATACTACTCTCCACCGGGCCCTCCCGGGGCTCGGGCTGGAGCAGTTGCCGCAGCGGCTCAACCTCGGTGCGGCAAATCGGGCACGTCGACTGAGAACTCAACCATTTGTCGATACACTCGACATGAAACGTGTGCTTACAGTTGGGGAGTAGCCTGGCAATCTCTCCGTCGTCTAAGGCGCTCAGGCAAACGGAGCACTCCGTGTGCTCGTCACTTTTGAAGGCGAAGACGGGCAAGGAGGTGATGACCGAGGGGTCGAGGCCGGTCTTGGGAGGCTCTTCGGCGGAGCGGGCGTGGGCCACCGTGAGACCAAGGCGGTGGATGGCGGCACGGCGACGTCGGGCCTGGCGGCGGAGGATGTAGCGGGCGTAGACGTGGAGAGCGAGGACGAGGAGGACGACGGCGGAGAGGGAGATTATGGCGATGAGCATGACCTTGCTGTTCAAGTCGTTACGGTTCTTGTGGGGTACGAAGTTATTAAAAAAGGGTGGTCCATCGTCGTTCTCGCCCTCGTCGTTGCTTATGCTTATCGAATCTTTGACGGTGGTGGACATGGCGGTGGCGGCGGCGGTGGCGGTGGCGGTGGCGGTGGCGGTTGTTTTTGGCTTTGGGGGAGGATGGGAAATATTGATGGTGGAAATATGTGAATTTGTTGGTCGTGTGGGTACTATTATATGTGGAGGTTTGTGATGAGTATTGGGTTGATTTTAATTTTTTTATTTTAATTTTTTTTTTTTTGTAGTGTGTACGTTCTGACTTATTTTAGGTAGAAATTTTGTTGTATGTGTTTAGTTTTGGTTTTTGTTGAGGACTATATGAGAAGGAGAAAGGGACTAATAATTTTCCGTGCTCCTTCTTTTCAAGAGGGTTGACTGTGGAATGCTGACTTCGCCACGGTCAGAATTTATTAATGGGGGATCAAAAAAATTTTTTAATTAAGATTATACTAACATATATACGTAAATATATAATAGTTTTTATTTATTAATTTCGTGATATATTAATACAAAAAAATATCAGTATTATATATAAATAGACAATATGTCACTGTCAGTTTTATATAATTAAAAATAAAAATCATGCAGGAAAGAACATGAAATTGAAGTGTTGATTTTAATATCTTCGTAATATCATATTCATTCAAGTTTCATATCTTGAAGTTTCAAGTCTAACATATCACCTATAAAAACGAAAATATATATATTTTTTCTACACTTGCAAATAACATTATTTTCTCAATAAAAGAGCGGCTATATTAAATTCATATACCTCAAAATATCATTATCTTTTTTAAAAATATATGTTGTGCTCAACGATTTTTCATAAAGACAAACTCATATATAATTGATTCACTACTAAATTTTATAGCAATTTCCTTCTCAATGTAGAATAACAAGCAGTTACTCAAAAAATTATCTTCTATATATGGCACCAACACCAATACAACCCATGAGCCCAAAATTCTTCATACAAAAAAGACATGTCTAAATTTATCACAAACTAAATTGAAAATAAAAATAAAAATTGTATTTAAATTCAAAATACTAAGTAGTACTATTTTTAATTTTCTCAGCTAAAATCTATAATAAAAACTACTAATTTCTAGCAAGCGATTTCCAATTTTCTAATCGGAATTGACATTTATAATCAATGCATAAGAACAAACGAAACAAAAAATCCAGAAAAAGCAGTAGAACCATGGCCTGCCAATTTCACATTAAGACAAATAGAAAAATTACAATTAAATTTTTTTTTTTTTTAAGAAAAGAATCAGAACAAGAAGTGAGAAAAAGAAATACAAACCTGAAGTAGAAACGAGAAGTTGAAAAAGAATGAATTGGTAGACCAAGATGAAGTTGATAAGAAATCCCGTACAGTAAGTCGAAAAAGAAATAAAAATCACACATTGAACAACATAACAAATTTTCAAATTTGTTTGGGAACGATAGAATGGGAAAGTGAAGAGTTGGCCCCAAGTTATTGCTTTTACACATCGTTTTTTCCTTTGTCTATTTCCACCTTTTTCTCGTTCATAAATGACAAACGTACTTAGGTTGGCTTTTTTTATGCATTTTCTTTGTTCATTTTCAGACGTTTTCTTTATTTATTTTAGATTTCTTTCTTAATCATAATATCCGCGCAAAAAACTAAACTAATATATTTAATACGTTGTATTATTGTCTATTGCATAATGTAATTTTGAATGTCAATTATAATTTAATGAAGTTTTAAGTCTTATTATTTATTAATGCACACTTTTCTTTTCAAAAGTTGAAAAGTTATGATGTATTAATTATTAATTTGTGTTAAGAACTGTATTTTTATTCTATTGATAGATATTATTGCCTTATCTATTGGAATGATTTTTAATGATATGATCTGAGTATATGCGTTAAACTTATAATATAGTAATCTTAGATAATGTTTCCACTTCTCTACCCTATGCATAAAATTAGTTTACCTTATGAGTTCTTTTATAATTGCGGCCGGTAACCGACAGTCCGACAATATTTAGTTAAAATATTATATTTATGTTGTTGTTTTGGTAATGTTTTAACTGAATAAATATGTGTTTGATTCACATAGTATAAATAAGCTCACATAAAAAATAGCTCATGGGTTAGGGAGGCAGCTAGTAGAGAAGGTAGGAAAAGTCTAAAGCAAAGTAGAAATACACACACACACACATATAAAAACGTAATAACATGACACAAAATTACCTACTCATGTCTTGAGACAATATATTTAAGAATGTTATCTAATCATATTTTATGTATTGTTCTTTTTTTTTTTTTTTTCTTTCTCTTGCTGAGGTCCTTTTTAATATTATTATTATTTAATTGCTCTATTTTCTAATGCAATCATCGTTTTAATCTAGTACCGGTGGCCTACCATGTGAAACAATGAAAATAAGTTGTGGGTTGTTAAGAGAGACACCGTAACGTCCGCATTATAAGAAAAATAGTACAGAGACTAATGACAAACAACAATAATTAATTAAACTAATCTTTACTTAATCTATGACATAACTTTTACCATATATAATATAAATTAACGGTTTTTTTTTTTTTTAACGAGCACGGGACAAAATTAGAAATCAATTTCTTGTTTCTCTTGTTTATCCCTAGTTAACCAACACATACTTTTCTAACAAATTTTCTTGTAATTAACCAAATTACCTCCTCTTAGGTCCCGATCAGGTATTTTCTTATTGTTTATTGATCATTTTGCCTTATGCAATTAGTATTAATTGAGACGTGACTTTGTTATTATTAAACCTAATTAGGTTTAATCTCACAAAAGCTTAAAATTTTGCGAGCATATGCATGACCTCATGAATGTAATCAAGTTATTAATTAGCTCCGATTTATTTATGAACTTAGACTATTATCTACTCGCAAAATCATTCTCACTGATTCAGTAACTAACCACAAAATTCAATATATTTTTTTTTTTAAGGAAAAGGAAAGAAACACATCACCCTTAAAAAAAAATTACTAAAAAAAAAAAAAACGCGTCACTAACCCCATCTCCGATAAGGAAGAAAAGTCAAAGAAAGGAAGAAGGTGGGGAAATTTTAAGAGAGAGAATATAAAAGTAGGTTGTTAAATGGTGCCAAAAAAAAAAAAAATCGAGTGGAAAAAAGTACAAGTAAGGTCCACCATTTTTACCCCTTTATAAATGTGGAGAGATTTGAGAAGAAAAATTAGTTATGATCCTAGGTTAAGGGACAACTACTTATATAACCTCATTTTAAACTAAATATAATAAATAAATACATAAAATGGTATGGTAAATTAATTCATTTTCATACTCCTATTATACATACTAAACAATTAAAAATAAAACTAATTCTCTTCTTTCATTCTCACTTTCTATTTCTTAATAACTCTTCTCTCAGATTCTATTTTCTCTCTCTCTCAACAAACATTATAGTGTAAATTTCATTGAACATATTTTAGACACGGTCTATTTCTCTCATAAGAAAATGGGTTTGGTGGGTTATATTGGGTAAATGAATTACACTGCTTCTTTTGCAAAAATAAAAATAAAAAAAGATAAATACTAATTTACTGTCATGACTTATTTTGGAGGTGACAATTTAAAAACAACAAAGTTTGCATAATATTATAGTATTTGGTTTTTTTTTTAATTAACTTAATAGTCTGCTAGTTTTACTCTAATTTTGATTTTTTTTTTTTCAATTGGAAATGAAATATCATGTTTAAGTATATTTATTTTAAGAGTTAATACGCCCATGTGTTTTGCTGAAATCATAGAGACACTCCCTGACCAAAACAAATAAGGCCAACACCCCCTAACTTTAAAAAAAAAAAAATTTAGAAATATCCCCTCTGTTAGTTGACCGTTAATTTGACCATTAGTTTGACCATTAAATATAATTGCAATATCAAAAATGCCCCTCTTAAATCAAAATACCCTTATTTATTTATTTATTTATTTTTTGGATTATTTTGGCACAACCAAATGAGTTTAATTGATTTTTCATTTTTTAATGAAGTTTAATTGATTTTTAACACATTTATATTGGAATTAATTTTCATACATTTATAGTCACAATTTACTATCTACTGAAACGAAAAGGTGTCTTTTTTATTCTTTATTTTTTCAACAGTCCTTCTTTAATAGTAATTTTGAAAGGTGTCTTTTTTATTCTTTATTTTTTAAACAGTCCTCTTTAACAGTAATTTTGTTTTCACTAACTTTTTTTTGCTGGAAAAGTAATTTTGTTTGTTTTTACTAATTTTGTTTTTACTAACTTTTATTGATACTGATTTTATGGAAGTTAATAATACTGATGTTTGACATAATACACTTGTATCAAGAGAAAACATTTGAGAGATAGTAAGAGAGTTAATTGATCTGTGATATTATACTTTTTTTTAATTTTTTAAGTAAATTAGTTGAAATGCACGTGTAAAACGCACGTGAAATAGACAAATAAAGTAAAGTAAAACAAAATCAAAAACAAAAAAATAAAAAAAATTATTTTTTATTTTTTTTAAATTATCATTTTTATTTAAAATTATCACGCGTCGGGTTTAAGATCTACGCTGAATAGACAAACAAAATAAAATAAAACATAACAAAAAATTGAAAAAACTAATAAAAAAATTAATTTTTTATTTAAAAATGCCACTTGGCCGGTTGGGATGGGGGGTCACGACGTAAGGCACTCTTTTAGTGTCTTTTGTTCTTTTTTTTTTTTTTTTGAAAAATCTTTTGTCCTTTTAAATAAGGTTAATCAAATATTATTATTAGAACTTAAATAAATCCTACATTTAATTATGTTTTGCAATCTTGTAACAGAATACGTTAATTTTTTTCCTCAACGTTCCATTTTTATCTTCAAATATCAATTTAACACACCATCTAATTGTTCATACAAAAAAAAAAAAAAAAAAAAGTCACACCTTTTAGCAGTAGATTTTATTAGGGATTTATAGCTAAATTTTTTTTACCAAGTTTTTTAATAAATAGTCTATGTTTTTAAAAATTAGTTAAAAAGTAATTTTTTTTAAAATGATCAACCAGTAATTAACACATAATAATCAATCAGCGATTGATTTACAGTCAATCACTGATTAACCGTAACATAAATCATCAAATTTCAATGTCAATAACTGATTGACTATTAGTCAATTACCAATTTCAATAGTCAATCACTGATTGCCCATTACTTAAAGATTGACTAAATCTGAAAAATGACAAACGGCTATTTTTCTAAATATAAAAAAAATTTAATCATTTATTAGATTAGGTGATTAAAAATTGTCATCCAACCTAAATGATAAACATAAAGAGCTAGCTATTGAGATCCGTCTGCAATGGGTGATGAACGATGGAGATCTGCACTCATGGCCCCCTAGCTTTTTCTCTCTTATTTATTTATTTATTTTAATATAGTAGGTATGTGTATAAATTAGTTTTAACACCCCCCCCCTAAATTAATAGCTCTCTATATTTTAGGGAGATTTAATTCATACACACAGTATTGATAAATATCCCTACAAAATCAATAAAAATTTTTAGAGAAAATTACCTAAATAACCACATTTTTTATTATTGACCGACATGATACAAATTGTACTTAACTTTAGTTTAATTTTGTATCATTCTAGTCTAGTGTTAAGTTTTTGTGTCATGTTAGTGTAATGATCTTTAAATTTATATTATTTTGATGCTTTCCCCAAATTTTTAATGTATTATTACCCTACAAGAAAATTACCTTAAAACCATTAAAAATGATCATACCCCCACATACCTATAAATGAAAATATTTTTTTATAAAATAATTGAAAAAACATACACCACATTAACCATAAATAGAAATAGTATTTAAGAAATTAAAAAAAATCTTTAAAAAATTGTTCTAAACTTTAAATTATTCATTTTATAAACTTCAGATTGTTTTTCATCAATTTCTTTTCTTAAGAAATTTTTATAACTACATGAAAATTTTCAATAGAGGATTTAAGTTAAATAAAAATTAAAGAAAAGACATATCCTGAAGAGCTAACAACTATTAAAATATGTGTTTTAAAATTTTTAATTCATTAATATTATGTGTTTTTTTTATTTTCTTTTAGTATTTGAAAATGATTTTATGTGGTTTTTTATATTATTATTCTTTTTATTTATTTTTTCTTGTCATATTTGTTTACATGATTTTATATTTATGTATTTTTTTTTAATGCAATATGACATTTTTTTAATTTTTTATTTAGGCATTACTTGAGTTTTTCTTCAATATTATTTCCTCCCTCACTCTCTTTTAAATATACTTTATGTTTTCTTTTATTTCTCTCTTTTTTTTTTAAATGGCTTTATAATTTCTTTTTGAGAATGAAAATATATCTTTTTTTTTTCTTATTTAGATTTTTTAATTTATTTTTTAATAAAATAAATTAAAACTAAAATAAAAGTGGGTGTATGAAATGGTTAAATGTAGTATCATATAAAAAGCACCTATACAATGATAGATTTAATATATGTTTATGTTAGGAAACATTTATTAGGTGGGGATAATATTTATTAATATTGTGTGTTCAAATATAACTAGGCAAACAATTTGGATTTTAAGAACTAAAATAGTTTTATTAAATCAATAAACATTAGTAAGCCTAGTTGCTCGATCGGAAAAAAAAAAAAAAAAAAATTTTTGACCCCCTACCAATAAATCCTGTCTCCGTCACTGATGATCTGGGTTGTGGGTTATGTGTGACAGAGATCCCACAGTGAGCTCGTTGCTGGTACAAGCTCGAATGACTTGGCTCTAGCGCTGGGGGCGAGCTCCGGCAACCACGGTGGCACGACGATGGCACCATGATTCCGGATCCGTCGGGGAAAGGAGTGGATGGGGGTAGGAGGATTACTGGATATATATATATATATATATATATATTTTACAATAAATCTGTTTGTAGGAGGGGATATGGAATTTTGTTTCAAAAAAAGAAAGAAACATGTTATAAATTCCCCATGAACTTTATCACTCGTATCAATGTACCCTATGAACTATGAAATATACTTATTGTGCCCCCTAAACTTTAACATATGTATCAAGTTAACCCCTCAGTTAGTTGCCGTTAGTTTTTCTATTATCTTTAATATTAAAATGTCCCATAAACTTTACTTTTGTGTCAAAATGCCCTATAATCTTTGCATTTGTATCAAAATACCTCATGATATTCTCTATTATTTGAGTCAAAGTACTCCTTGATCTTTAATATTTGTATTAAAATACTTCATGATCTTTAATATTTGTTTTTAACTACCCCATATATCTAATTTCATTTATCTAACATTAATTACCTAAATTTTTTAGAATAGGTAAAAAAAAATTATTTTTTCTACTAAAAGAAAATGTATATTTTCCTGACCCACTTTTTTTTTTTTTAATTTTGCTTATTTTAATTCAAATTTACATTCATTTTTATTTTCTTAAACAAAAATAACTACAAAACTTATGTTCATTATTTTATTGTTCTAACATTACAATTTCTAGTTTAATTATGATTGATGCCAAAATAAGCTAACTAATCATTTTATGAATTAAAAAATATAACTAATAATGGATATCAGAGTAAATTTACGATGTGTAAGCAAACACATAAATGAAATTCATTACGACTATGGTTTCAAATTATGTAAGCCAAGTAAACAGCGTATTCAAAATCCAAATCTTACATCTGAGTCTTACCAACAATGGTTATGCATAAGTAAATTCATAATCCAAATAAACTTTAAAATAAGTTTAAAAAAAAAAACAAGTGTGTTAAAAAACATGCATATCACTTTATTATAATAAAAATATATACATATATATATATATATACATACATTCAATTTTAGATAATTAAAATAATATAAACATGGTAGTTTAATACAAATATTAAAGATTACAGAGTAGTTTGACACAAATATTAAATGTTAGGGGACATTCTGACACAAATGCAAAGTTCATGGGGTATTTTGATATTAAAGATAACGGAAAAACTAACAACAACTAGTTAAAGGGGCAACTTAACACACATGTTAAAATTCAAGGGGTACAATAGGTACATTTCATAGTTCATGGGACATATTAACACTAGTGACAAAGTTCAAGGAAAATTTATGACATTTTTCCAAAAAAAGAATTGGAAGGTTGTGATTTAGGCTGATAAAATCAACGGCCCCAATTATTTGGGGTAGTTTAGTCATTTCAAACCTCTACTTAACAGAGTTAAAGACAAGGGATGTTGGTATCATTAGTTTTGGTTAATGAGGTGTCTCTGTAAATTTGAAAAAACACAAGGGGTGTCAGTGTAATTCTATTTTATTTTAATGTAGTTTATGAACATATATATTGCACTGTCTAATTACTTGATTTTGCTTATTTATGTAATTTTTTTTAGCTTGTTTGGTAATTAATAGTTACCCAAAAAATCATAATTCGCATAGTTTGATAAGGATTTTAGCTGCATATTTGAACTTTAAAATAACTTATATTCTCAACATATCCCATAAAAGACATAATTATTAACTTTTTAATGGATATTAGCCTGATAATTGTATCATTGTTATCATAATCATGATGCGTGCAATAATGATAATGAAATTTGTTGCCCGTTACTATACCTATATCTGATAATTATAATATCATTCATTTTAATTAATTTTGTTAATTTAGTGTGTGTTTGATTTATATTTTTTATTTTGTCATTTAATCTTTTTATTTTGTTGCTAAGTCATATCATGTCAATTTGATCTATCATCAATTAGGCTTAAAAATGTTTCGCGCCATGATATTTGACCAGTTAAAACTTTGTGTCATGTGTTTATGGTCAGTTTAGGACTAATAATCTTAAGCCTGGTCTAAATCACAGACACAAGTACACTTCATGCTTGAGCCCTCATCGTTATGTTGACACCTAGAAAATATCAAGTTCTTTTAATGTAATTCCAAATACTCCTCCTAATTCAATTCAAGTAATAATGGTCTATAATTAAATAGCGTAAGACGAGGAAACAACGTGGGGCTATGGTATGTAGAGATCTTAATTTGGCCCCTTAGAAATGGGATAACTTGTGTTTATGTATGATTATTAATTATGACTTTCATCTTGGAAGCTCTTAGTCAACAAAGGATTTTTCTTTCCGTTGAACAATGATCTCTCTCACGATTTTTCCTCCATCTAATTAGAGGTTATTTAGTCTTAGCACAGTGACAATTAACTACGTAAAGGAAATTTCAGCAAAAAGATTAAAAATTAAAAAGACAGAAAAAAAAAATGAAGCAGAGAAAAAATATATATATATACGACGGAAATCCTAACTCTCTTTTTCAGTTGGGATATACACAACACCAAGAGAAAATTATATAAATAGCCATTTAAATAGACATGTTTATTTTTTTTTTCCCCTCTTACTTAGATTTTTGACCCTCTTTATTTATTTAAATTAGATGTCAGAATACTAAGCAGGTGTTTCACACACTAATTCTAACCATTTAACTCTAATTGTTTTTTTTCCTTGTCTTTCTCAAAAAAATAAACTCAATTTCACCATTCGCAAATCATAGTCAAATTTTAAAAATTTATAATTTTGTTATTCTGAATCCAAATTAGATGTTTTTTTAATTTTAAAAAACAAGATTCAAGTTTCACATTTTTTAACTCTAATAAACCAAACGCATAATTTCAAAACTAGACTTAACTGAATTTTAATCAAAATGATTTCAATTCTCCAATTCAAATAGACCAACTATGCGCCCTCTAAGACGATTATAATTGGGGCAATATTTTGGAGGTCCTTTTTGCCGAGCAATCCTACAATTGACAAATCACCCTCACAACTATGTGTATTTTTGGGCATTTCACCTCATTTTCTTTTGGAACATAGCGGGTTAAAAAAGGCGGGCCTCTAATTAAAAGTAAGGCCCATTGCTTAGTTGCATATAGGCCGTCATAGGAAGGATGTACACCACAATTCAGTGAGCCCAAACTAAGTACGCAGTATTCCTTTCTTCTAAACCAAAAATATATATTGAGAAAATTACCTATATAACCATTTTTGTTTTATCTATTGGCTAATATGATATAAATTTTTCACTCTTGATCAATATGACATAAAGTTTAGTTAGCTTTAGTTTAATTTTATATCATATTAGTTTAGTGTTAAGTTTTTTGTATCATGTTGGTGTAATGGTTTCTGAATTTCTATCATTTGCTTTTCTCAAAAATATAAACGATTTGAAGTACAAACATTGTACGTCAACAGTGGAATTAACATAAATTATCTTTTCTTAATTAAAAAAATAATATAAATTATCTTTTCTAACTGTATACATAGAAAGCAATAGTTACATACATAATTTAATGATAATACCGCATTTAATGTTACTTAAAGGTGTAGAGTACGAACCCCACCTTCCCAAATTCAAATATATAGATTAGATATACACCACATAGAAGCCACAAACTCTCTTTATTGAGAAGTTGATTGAAGCTGGAATGGTTACTGAACTCCAAATGTTACGGAAAGTTCACCAAGTTAAGATGCCATTGTTTGCTTCGTGTAGCCACAGTCACACACACACAAGGCTGTAGTTATACGGGAAAATAAATAAATTTATATTCATTCGTACAATTTATTTGTTTTCTCCTATATATAGAGTCGTTACTCTATAAAAAGTTGGTGGTCCAAATATTTTCTTTTGAGTTGTGTAACTGTAATCTAATGTGACAATATTGGTACATGGCTTACAGGTTGCTGCCGTTTTGTTATATATATATATATATATATATACATATATATATATGTATAATGCTGATTAAATGAAAGAAAAATCATATCTATATGTTGACTTTACATGAAAGGACCAATCACGGACGATATATGTAAGTTTTTATATATATTAAGATTATACTGGGGGTGTAGTTGCGTGTTTTTGATCTCTATGGGATGGTCCTTCATAGGAAGCTTCTCTTTTGGAGGCAAGAGTTAAAGGCTGTTTGCCAACAAAATTGCGTTGGTCATTCGGTGTTTTGGACGTTGAAGGTGATTTGTGAGGGGTTGTTCGATCGACACATTTTAGCACTGCTGACGATGAGATCAATGTCCAAATAAGAGAGTAGTACATTGTCTCAATTCCCCTTCTTTTCTTGGAATTTTTATTAGCCGTATCGACGATATATATATATATATATATTTCTTTGGGTTCCTAGATATATAATTGTTACAAGGCTGTTGATCATATATAGCTAGTGTACACAAGCCTTTGCCTCTTATTAGCTAGAGTTTGGACGCGCGTTCTCCTGATATATATATATATATAT
>JAFMPE010190556.1:0-11257 GCA_024759925.1 Ficus religiosa | reverse complement strand
GCCACGTGTTCTATTGCTAGTGGTAGTAGATAGACTATTTATAGTCTTCTCTTGTACAGATTCAGAGTAATGAGATTTACTTTTCTTTGTGAGTTTTCTCATTCCAATAAATTTGACAAAAGCTAAGTAGTTATTTATTATGGTGTCCAACCAGAGAGCTAGGTGAAGTTGAAGATGGTTGTGATAACCACTTAGCTTCTCTGACTTCTAGTTCAAAGAAAAGTTAAATGAGGAAGAAACTATGGTTCAAAATAGAATGAAATAATACAAGCAGATTCCTAACGACCTTTCAAAGAGTTTGACTTGTTTAATGTCTAGAGTTAGCTTGAAAAACTTTATCGCCATGAAGGGTACCGGGAGAAAACAAAAGTTTAGCTTCTAATTTTCTATTCTAGTAATTAAAAAACATTGCGGTGAGCGTGGATCGAACACGCGACCTTCAGATCTTCAGTCTGACGCTCTCCCAACTGAGCTATCCCCGCAGTTGCGTGGTGCTGTAGACCGAAAATAATATTACTACATTCAATGCACTCTTTTTTACACATAAATCAATATTTTAGACGCTCTATTCTAATTAAAATACACACACACACACACACACATATATACACACAGATATAAGTACTAGTAATACGATAAGTATCCAGATTATTTATTTCTAAAAGGAAAAAAAAAAAAGAAAAAAGAAAAAAGAAAAAGGAATGGAGTTGTGCTGCCGCTGCTAGTAGTGTATATATTAGTGGAGAATATATGTAATATATTTGTGAGGGAGCTACATGTAACTATGAGTTCTTTAGATGAGCAGCTCCAAACATATTTTTTTTTTTTTTTCTTCTATTAAACATTAATTCCCCGCCGTGATTGTTATTCTAGTATAGTTGGTCATACATTGGACAAGTAGAACCTTTTTTTTAGTAGAGATATTGGCTAATAAAACTTAATAGTGTATTAATCATTCCAAGGGAGTCATATTTGTCATACCATAAATAATATAAACAGGAACTGATATGATATATTTAGAACAAAAACAAAAACAAAATTGAAAATGACATACTTAAATGTTACATGTACTTTGGAAAAATTATATTGGTAATCTCAGCATTTAAGAAAAATATCATCCTGATATCTTAGATCAATTTCTTGAACATTAAAAGTCATATTTACGTTTTTTCTAATGTTTTTATATTGAAAGGGCAAACTTGTTACTTCTTGTCTCAAATAATAGACTCGGGCATCGAGATGATATTTTCTTTAAATAACAAGATACCCTAATGAGATTTTCAAGTACCAATTTAATAAAGTATTAAACTATAAGATATTAGAATACTACTTTCCCATTCACCTTTTGCTATAAATTTTAAGCCTTAAAATTTGGAAGGGAAAAAAATATACTTTATTAAATTTAATACTACAAATGTTGTGCAGTCAATCTATAACTAAATGTGTGTATGACAGTTAATTAACTTCATTTTAAAATTGAGGTCGCAAGCATTAATCTAGTAAAAATTTTATACCTAATGAAGAGTTTAAAATCCCCCACCACAAGTTTCAAAGGAAAAAAAAAAAAAAAAACTTTGTTACAAAATCCCATGCAGGGAAAAATGAAGATCAATCTAATTTACACAAAACGAAAGGACGAAATGGTACTAAAGATCGTTTAATAATACTAACATCTGCATAATTTCACTCAAAAACAATCAACACCAATAACTACACAAATCAGTTACGCAATGCAACCAATTACATCTGCATAATATCACTCAAAAAAGTCTCCCAACCCTTTTTTTTTTTTTATTTAAAAGAAAAAAAAAAAAGTCTCTCAATCTTGTATTCATATCCTTATCAAGTAACACGTTACTTGCCTTCATATCTTTGTGCAATAGCAAGACTTTTGTAAGGTCCTTAACAACATTGAGATCATAACTAGATTTACTCTAGAACTTTAACGCGAAAACTACTGTAGCAAGTTATGAGGCCGTTACTAACCTTAACTTCCCAACCCTCAAGCAAATTGCCATTAGAGAGATTGCTCTAGTCATTTTGCCGAATTTCAAATTCTTTTTTTCCAAAGAGGCTGATCATCCTAGAGCAACATGCACATATACCCTAACACACACTATAATCAATGATAATAAAGAAACGTTGGCCCAAAACAGAATGGCACATTTACAAGCACATTCCTAAGGACCTTTCAAACAGTTTTGACTTGTTTACTACATTATTTCTCATTTAGCAAAATCTCTTCTTCATAGGGAAAGGGAAAGGGAGAGTGAGTAATCATTCACTTTCCCATTTACTCATGTGTTTAATTAAGAAATTTTGAATGAGATTTTTGTGAACCCCACCCAAGATAGTGAATGAAGAAGGGAAATACCAATCCTTACATCCCCTTGGTAGGAAATACATAACAAATTTACTCATATACCCTCAATAAATTTTCATATACTAATTTTTTTTTTAATCATATAAAAAGAAACTTTAATAATTACATTAATAAAATTAACATTACTAAGGTTAGTAAACAGTACAAAAGGAATAGAATTATTTCCCTTCACACCATCCAATAGACAAGTAAACACTAGAAAGGAAATAAATGATCCTCCTACATATTCCATTACTTTACTTTCCAATCTTATTACCTTTCTCAATTTATTCATTTACGGTTTAGTAAACACGCCATTAATACTTAAAATAGTATAATTCGTTGGAATACTATATAGAATAGCATATCTTATTTCATATTTTTTTTGTGACAAATACAACATAAATTTTAGTATTTGAATCGGAGATGCTATCAGTTTCTAAATAACATGTCATTAACATTATTTTTGCAAATCTTTCCTTTCCCTCCAAATGTAATTGATACATTTTGCAAATTCTCCTTGTGAAATTTCCTCTTCCCTTTGATCTCAACCCATATAACCCAATAATCAACAAGCCACAAACTAAAAGAAACCACACACACACAAACTAGTACAAGTGTACAACACAACAAGCAAGAACACCTAGAATGAACACTCTTGATCCAAAACCATGGAGACCCTTAGAAACCGCAGAAGAAGGCAATTTTTGGATCACCAAAGCATCATCAGCAATTGAAAAGTTTATGTTACTAAAAAGCTCCAAGCCAATATCCTATTACCCTCAACCAACCAAACATACATTTCATCCAAGAGAATGTCATATGAGCATGTGCCCATGAAAAGCTTTAACAAGATTATCGAAAACAGAATCATTCTAGACAGCTTAACAAGTTCCATTACTGGTTCATTTTCTTAAGTAGAGAACATAAACACAAATGTTTCCCATGTCAAAAGTAGTATGTGATTAGAAATCGGCACACATCCAAAAAGACCATACAAATGTTTAAACACAAGATAATCAGCAACCTCATCTCTACCTTGGCATCTATATTATTAACGACCTGCCTGTTCAATCAATTAAGTCTCCAAAGATGGTGAAGCCCAAAGCAATGCATCTCTCAATTCAGATTCTCTCGACAATGGCAAATTGGTCTTTACCTTCAGATGCTTAAGAGTGGGCAAAGGAGAGCGACAGTTCCTTCTAAATTTACTTGGAAAGATGAGAGCCTAAACATAATAACACAAGAAAAAAACGATGAATTAGTACATACAAAAGGCAAGAACCATGCAATCATATAGAAAAATGAAAACAATGACAAAGGAAGTATAGAGCATGTAGTCATACCTCTTCCAAGTAAATTCCAAGGCTCACACTGTTTGAGCCATCAAGATACCTAAGAAAATCAATGAGACCGAAATACCATCGTGTATTATAGGCTACAGGATTGTTAAGTTGGATATTGGCTTGCGAGATGTTGGGTGCGATCATTGAAAACTCCAACAACAAATCACCTTCAAAGCTAAAGGAAACCAAATTCGGTGCATCAATTTTGGGGATCGTATATTTATGTATAGTCGGTAGTTCTAGGTTAAAGGAAATAATGTAGGATGACATGGATGATAAAGAGTTTCTAATTAATCGGTTTATGCTGATTGCTGCAGTAAGTATTTAATTTAAAGGGCTGGCTAGTTTTTTTCCTTTTTCCTTTCCTTTTTTTTTTTTTTTGTTTTTTTTCAAAGCAAGGGGAGATAATGACTTTTAATTATAAGTCCTTGCATTGGTTTGACCACTGGTATATATTTCTTATATAGGTGCTCTTCTTATGGCAAATTTTTGTCCGTGGAGTCCAGGTCTCTACTATGATGACTAGGTAGCAGCAAAGCCAAAAATCAACGAAGGATAGGATAAACTTTTCCAAACGATACTCCAAATCGAATCACAGACTTCAAAAGCACCATGCCGTCCATTTTTCTGCAACAAAATAATGTTGGAACTATCTTGAGATTTCAGACTGGAACACATGCACGCACGCACACACAAAATACCTTGAAAAGGCAATTCAAAAGTTCACACAGCCACACACACAACACCCTTAAAAACACACAATCAATCAAGAAAAAAAATACTAAACGTAAAAACATACAATTTCACTCAGTGATCAATGTAGGCGTTGCATTGTTCCTCCCGTATACCCCCCTCATTTCCCTATAGGTTGGGCATGTAACGACCCACCTTACGTGGGCCGTTATCATACTTACTTATTTATTTCATAACATGACATGCGGAATTAGGGACTAAATTTTTTTTTTTTTTTTAAACAACTTGAAACTGAAATCCATCTCAGTATATACTCACATATATATATATATATATATATGTACATATACTTACCTACTTGCTTACTTCAGTATTGAAGCATTAAACTTAAATACAACATATTTAAGTAAATAACAATATAATATAACAAAATGCGTAGCAGCTCCCAGCCCATAGTTTCACAGTTTTGCACTGCCACGCTTCATTGCCTTGTATCACATATAGTTCATAGATTGTTTACCTACAGCATAAACGTAACTCATGAGCTTTCACTCAGCAAGTACAACTATTAACCCGCAAAACATTTCAAAACAATGCATGAACCACTTAATCTTTCATTATGCTTTCTTAGATTAGCATACTTTTTGGGCCCTTATATAACATAAGTGTACGTATCGTGGTGCGCAGCCATGGAGTGGCTGGGGCGGCCAGCCCTGTCCAACTCAAACCATGGACCAAACCCGTCCTAGTGCAGGTCAGTACGACACAAGGTAATTTGCTTATTATCATACTTAAAAACTTGTTCTTGCTTTAATACATATTTGAAACACCATTTCATACTTAAAATCATTTTGTACTTATAAGCAGTTTCTTACTTGAAACTAAGTTCTCGTTCTTACCAAGTGATTTAGCATTAGTGAGTATGCTTAATGATGCCACAATAATGATATGCACTTCAACATGTATGCATGAGCTTGAAAACATACAAGCAGTGAAAACATTTTTCGCTTATACTGTAGGCGGAGTTGTACTTACCGATTATGCTAATTCCTGAATCCTGTGTTCCGCCAATTCACAGTAATAGGCCTATTTTCAGAAAAGTCATAAGATAAGAATCATCATATCTTGTTATGAATCATATCATTTAATGTTAGTATCCACACCAACATCCCTAAAAAAACCCTAGTTACAAGCTTATGTTACATTGGTATCCCATTTGGTTACTATAAGTAACCTTGGATCCAAAACTCAACATATAACATTTGCATTTAAATAACTTAATCCAATAAATTTGGTTATTAGTACACGAGCAGGAATTGTCTGTTTATGCACTGTTTTGAAAATCCTGTGCAGGAATTATCCGTACCCTGCACGATTTTGAAAATCCAGTTTTTCTTTAAAAATTTGTTTTGAATTTGACAAAATTTCCTCCATGAAAGTTATAGATTTCAACAAAATCTAAAACTTTTGTTTTTGGTCAAAACCTTGAATGTATCTCTAACTTGTTTGTTTTTTCTTTTGAAAATTTTTGACCATATTCACTAACCATAAAGATTGGTCTCAGATTTTGATAAAAACGAAGGCCTTAGGAGTCTTATTTTTAAAAACAGTCCACATTGGCCCCTAAGATTTTTCATTTCCTACAACTTTGCACTTTTGACTTTTTCCTAATTCGGCCTCTAAGGGCCCAAAATCTTGTTTCTAGAAAACTGTCCATTTAAATCCGAAAATGGCAGATTTCATTCAAATGAGTTATTATGTAAAATTACGTGCACATTATCTCAAACGGTTAAAACCGTGAGCCTACATCAAGCATGCAGGGCGTTTCATAACGTTTTCCTAATCGTACATTCATTTCTTATCCATATAACATTTGTGCAACCCAAATGGTAATCTATACCAAATTAGGGTTTTTAGGGTTTTCTTAAACCCTAATTGCAACATATCACACCCTTTTCCTTATTCATTCATAAGACATCATTTTTGAGCATATAAGGACATATAGCAAACATGTAACAGGCATTCACACAGCCAACTAAGCTTTAACTCAATAATCAAAAACTTGCATCAAATCATAACTAGAGACCACCAACCCTAATCAAGCATAATCAAGCACTTACCAACCCTAGTGCATGAAACTAAAAAGTGAACTTATGCTCTTACACTTACAACATGGAAATACACTTAAATCTTAAACTAAAACTTAATTGAAGAACTAAAGGGTAAAAATGTTTACCTCAAGATCCAAGAGTGGATCTAGACTATAGTTGAGAAATTTTCATCACACACTCTCAACACCAAATCTGACCTCTCTCTTACTCACTTTTCTTCTCTTTTTCTTTTCTTTTGGTTCAGCTCCTAAAGGAAAGAAGGACTAGAGAATGAGCTGCCAATATTGAGTTTCACTAAAAGCTTACAAATGAACACACATCCATCTATTTATAGGTGAAACTATTTTACTTTAAGAATTGCATGATGGTCTTCAAGAACAAAATTTTTGCTCATAGACCCCATGTGGTGGCCAGCCATATAGGGCCATGTGGAAGGTCTTACTTGTTCAAGCTCAACACTTAACCAAGTAAGCAAGGCTAATGTGCTTACTCAATAAAGCTAGAAGCATGACATGTCAAGCTCTCAAAAATATGATAATTTTTATTTCTAAATTGCATATTGGTCCTTAAGAGTAAAATTTTTTGCTCATAAAACCATTGTGGTGGCCGGCCAATTTGGCCATGTGGAGGTACATACTTGTTGAAGCACAACACTTAGCCAAGCAAGCAAGGCTAGTGTGCTTAGTCACCAAACCTAGAAGCATGACAAGTCAAATTATCAATGAAACTCTTATTTTCATACTTGCATACGAGTCTTTAAGAGCAAAATATTTGCTCATTGACTACATGAGGTGGCCGGCCATATAGGCCATGTGGAAGCTTGAGATTTCAAAATTTCATTCAAACTCATCGCGGACTAATTTTCCCTAGTTTCTAATGTAACTATGGTAACCAAGCTTGTAATCAATCATAGGCCTAGTTAGATTTGAAGTCCTAGCTAGAAAAGTCCATCATTCAAAAATTTACATACTTATCTATAATCACTCCTTTTTCTTAAACTTGCACTTTGGCCCCTAAAGACAAAATATTTGCACTTTAGTCCTTGTGAGGTGGCCGGCTATGGTGGAGACATTTGGCTTCCAATTCTTGCTTAGTCATCCTCTTAATACTTTCTTAATTTTCTAAAAATCCATACTTATTTACTTTTCTTAAAATTGCATATTGGCCCCTAAATATAAAATACTTACATTTTGGTCCCTATGATGTGGCCGATCATAAGGAGTGCTTAGTGGGCAAAAAAATTCCTCCAATGATCATGCATTTTTATTCAAGGACGAGATGTCCTCCCATTAGGCACCGTTTAGCCTTTCATCGAAAAACAGTCCATATTTATTCTAACACAGATATTACAAATACTGTTTTCAACTAATAACAGTATATTCATACTAGACTACTGTCCAGAATTTATCTACACTTAACTGGACTGCATTTCAATTTTTGTTAGGACTTAAAGCTACTTAGTTATTATTGCTCTAAATATTGTACTTGATTTTTTTCTACAGTGGTCTCATACCTTATTCTTGTTTATTCATATGTAATAACGGTTTTTCACAGTATAATTTTCATACTGCTAATTATACTGTAGTACCGTCTTAATCATACCTTAGGTCATTGACCGACATAGGATCATAAATCCTAATTTCACCTCTTTCCACAATAGGCTTCATACTTGCATAAATAACCTATTATCGAGTCTTAAAACATTACAAGAACTCAATAATGCTCTGATAAATCAGATCAAACATTTCACATAAACGTACATATTACAAACTTTGATTCCCTAAAAAGGAAGTCATAAATTTGTAGAAAGGTTGGTTATTACAGAGCAATCCTGTGGTCGGTGTTCCACACCTCCACACATGAAGCACAGTTCGTGTGATTCGACCTTAGTGACAAATGGATCCCTCTACCATCTTTGGATTTCAAGGCCTCAACTTGCCTTGTTAGGGCCTCAATCTGAGCCTTGAGGTTGTCCTTGTCCTTTAGATGGTAGACTCCAACTAGTTGGTACCTATTGGTGCTCCTAGTAACAAGTGGTCCGATCCATGTATGGGCTTTTTCGGCTATGTTATTCAAGTACTTAATAGCCTCATCGGGGTCTTTGTGCAAAAACTGCCTGTTGCACAACATCTCAACAAACAGGCGCTCTCAGATTGTAAGTCCTTCATAGAAATAACTGACCATGCGCCAAGTCTCGTACCCATGGTGAGGACACATGTTCAACAAATCCTTAAACTATTCCCATGCTTGATATAGAGTTTCGCTGTCCTTATGAGAAAATGTTGAGATTTGTCATTTGAGACCGTTGGTTTTATGGTATAGGAAGTATTTGTTGAAAAATGTTGTTGGCATTTCTTCCCACGATCCAATGGACCTAGGCCGAAGACAATATAGCCTGCTTTTAACTTTGTCCTTCAGAGAGAAGGGGAAAAACTTCAATCTCATGGAGTTAGCAGCGTCAACTCGGCTATGGAAAGTGGCCACCACCTCCTCGAATTCTCGAATGTGAACATATGGGTTCTCACTTTCAAGCCCATGAAAAGTTGGAAGAAGTTGAATCATGTCGGGCTTGAACTCATGATTCGGCATATTCGGTATAAGCATGATGCATGATGGGGTAGCCGTGTGAGTCGGGTGAAGATAATCCTTCAACATCCTTTGTTGATTGTCCTCGTGTTATGCCATCACTATCGGATTTAGACTTAAAGTTGCTAATGACTAGGTTGGAGACAGAGGGGTAGAAGATGAGTTGGAAGAGGCTTCGGATGAAGTTTCACTTGGAGCTTGTTTGAACTCTAGCCTTCATACAAATCTCCTGAATTCATAGGACGATGCATTCACCCACGCGATTTTTTTTAATTTTTTTAATTAATTTTTTGAACTTCACCATTTTAGCTTAACAACATGTAATTACCGTGAATAACATCTTCTAAGAACGTTCCCAGGAAAGATTGGTAGGACGAGGCTTTCTTAAAAACGAACTTCCTAGACAGAACTTCCTTAGATTCAATGTCTTCACGAAATTTCACAATGTTCCCAAACTAATTTTAGAAGTATTTAAATTTTATTTTGATTTATGGTATAACGAATGAAACCTAAACTAAAGTAAAAGGCCTAAAAACTAGCCTAGGTTACGAACCCAAAATTCCTAATGTTTATACAAACTATAAAAGAAAAAAAAAACTAAAAAATTCTAAAATAAATGAAAAATTAAATAGATAATTAAAATCCACCAAAAAAAAATATGAAATCCTAAAAAGTAAATTTAAGTGTATAAGTAATGGAAAAAAATGAAAATTCTCTCTTTCTGCATTTTTTTTTTTGAAAAAGAAAAATATTTATATACATGTAAACGTAAACAGAAGGAAAAGTTTGAAAATGATTTTTTTTTAACTTAAAACAAAATTAAAATGCATATATATAGCTTAAAGAAAAAAGTAAACGGAGAGGGAAAAAAAATTAATACAAAAACATTTTTTTTTTCAAGAAAGATATATTTTTTTATAAAGAAAAAAAAAAGTAAGGACTTACCCGGCCTTGTTTCACGTTTGCTCCAAAATTAAAGATTTACTTTTGACACGTCTCCGACAATGGTGCCAAAATTTAATTAGCGTCCAAAGATACACTCACAAAGCAGTCGGTTATAGTACGGATCGAGCGGTTGTATCCACAAGAAGGCAACAAAAAAACAAATAATACTATTTGAGTTAAACGTTAAAAAGACAAGGAAATAAAATATTAAAAAGCGCAGATAGTGAAAATAAACAAAATATAAAAGAAAAAAAATTTAGGTAGAGAAAAATTCAATAATAAATTAGGCAAGGCATCGTAAATCCTTTATATGCTTAGTTCTCCAATTTGAATCTAATTTTCGATTTATGACTCAATTGCACATTTGACATCCCAAATGAACAACCAAAAAATACGGAATTAAAAATCAACAAAAATTTTAAAAAAAAGTGTTTCAGTGGACTAAATCTCTATGTTGAAACCAAATGGATTCATCATTACAAGTTATTCAAAATCGATAAAATATTGTTTTTAGTAAATTATAGTAAAGGCTAACTCATAAAACAAATTTTGTAAAAATATAATGTGACAATATTACACCAAAGAAAGCATGATTGAATTTATATTAAAAATTGTCACAAAATATTTTTTAATAGAAAAATGAGATGAAAAAATTCAATCCACTAAAACATATAATCTTTACAAATCAAAATAAGATCAGCCCAAATTAGATCACTTTACATATGATATCATCACTAGTCTCACCAAAGTGTCAAGCCTAACTTGTAATTCATCTCATAAAATTCTAAAAACAAAACATGAGATGAAAATGCAAGAAGAAGAAAAACACACTAGAAATACACTAAAAACTCAGCCAAAAATGCTCAGGGAAAAACGTTTTTTAAAGTTGCTGAAGAACTGGGCTTTTATAGACATGAGGTTGAACAAGTTTGAGAGATTTTTGCTCACAAAATCGTCCTTACAGCTGGTAAATCAGCTGGATACACACGTTTGGAAGGCTGCAAATCAGGTGTTGGAGCAGGGATCACGGGCCTACTGGAGCTAAAGATCTGGGCCTCAAAGCACGCGGGCTGAAGGCCTAAATCATGAATTGGCTGACTGGTTTCATGTACGCTGGAGAAGCAGACTTGTGGAAGAAAAGGAAGGAAAAGAAAAGAAAGAAAAAGCGGAAAAAGAAAAAGAAAAAGAAAAGGAAAAGGAAAAGGAAAAGGAAA
>JAFMPE010190479.1:301-17674 GCA_024759925.1 Ficus religiosa | reverse complement strand
TTTTAATTAAGAGAGTAGATCCTTTTATATTGAAGTTTTTATTTTCATTTGTCTTTTTTAGATGATTGTTTCATATTAGACTTTTATAGTTTATCGTTTTGTTAGCTCTAGTGGTTGCATTGATCTACTTACATGTTACATTTTTTATTAATAAATTTGAGTGTGGGATTTAGTACTGGAGGAGTCGACTAATAAACGACAATGTAGTTGAGAATAGTTACCCTTTTTCAAAAAAAATAAAAAAGAAAAATAAAACAAAAAACTCAAAACACAAAAAAAAACAAAAAAAAAAAAAACCCTACCACGCCACTGGCATGTCTTGTTTACAGTTTTCCACGCCGTCTTGTACTATGGACCCGTTTGGTAGAGTAGTTTAAGTTGAGATTTTTAAGTTTCAATAGTAAATTTTTTTGAATTTTCAGAAAAGATAAAAAAACTTTTTGGGAAAAAGACAAAAACTTTTTGAGAAAAAGATAAAAAAAAATTTGAGTTGATTGATTTGAGTTGTTCAACCAAATAAAGCTATGAAAACATTATTTGCTAGTTTTCATGATGCTGTTTGGTCTTGTATAAATAACCACCCATAAAATAAAAAAAAAGCCAAAAACAAAAAACAGAAAAGGAAACAAAAACGAAAAAACTAAAAGCTAAAAACAAAAATCACAGAAGTTACAAATCCGCAACGTTTACTTCCAAAGTCATCTTCATTATTAGCTAGCTTCATGGAAACTCAAATTTACTTTTTTCTTTTTGGGTAGGTCTTCGACGCAAGTCTTTGGTAACTTTCTAGCCATCTTAAGCACGACTTGACGGTGTGTCCCACATGGTTTAACAAGTCTTCCCACAAAGTCTTCTGAAAATAATAATAATAATAATAATAATAATAATAATAATTTGGTATCCAAACTTTAAAAAATGGTGTGAACGGTTTCCATTAGGAGGTGGACTCCACTTTTGGCTAGGTAGGGTGTCCTCTAGTTCAACGGGAGGAATTTATGATAAGTGAGAGTTATATAAGCCCCACAATTGTTTTAAAAAAAAACAAAAACAAGCTAAGCAAATTGTTTAATATTACTATTGTAGTAGACAAAAGCGAAATAACTTGTTTTTTTAATTAGTATTTGTAATCATATTTTTTAAGTTATGATATTTAAATCTTCTAATAAACAATAAAAATATCATAATGACATTCTTTAAGTGTTATTTAAATGCTTGTAAATTAATAAAATCTTATTAAAACAGTTTTTTTGAGAAGCTAAAAAATGTAATTTTGACTAGAAGCTGTGATAGCAAGTGCAAGCTCTTTTTAAAAGTCAAACACTTTCAAAAGTAACTCATGGAACCATAACGTCAAAAACATATTTTAAAAAGCTATATCAAACAGGTTTCGATGTTTCCTTTTACTAATTTTCTCTCTCTTTTTTGTTTTATTTATTTATTTATTTATTCCTTTTTGCATTCCATGTCTTCACTACTTCCTAGAAATCTTTAAGCAAGACCAGCACTAGCTAGTTAGCTCCACATGGTTTATTTTTCTCAACATAATATGAAAGAAAAACAATTATAGGTTTTTGTTTGGCGTTTAATTTAAATTATATTTTTTTCATTACAGTTTTTGTCTTTTTTTAAAAGTTAAAAAAATTGTAACTAATTTTTAAAAATTCAATCATTTTTAATTTAAAAATTCTATCTTCAATGGACGAATCAAACGCAAGCTTGATGTGAAGAGTTAAAAAGTCTTCAAGAAAGTCTACTAGCTATAGAGTTGTTTGTCGGTTAGTCACCAACCAAAATCGTTGGTTAGGTGACCCACTGACATCATCAAGGAAGGGAATTTCTTTTGTTTATTTATTTATTTTTCGAAATAAAGGCTTAATAAACTAGTTATGAATCGTTGCTTTTCACCTTTGTGCAATAGTGGAACGAACCGTTCCATACACTACTTATGCTATTAGTTTTGTAGGGAATTTTACAGTGAATAGCATATTTACACAGATAATTGAGGTAAATAGAGTTTTAAAATATTTGAAGTAAATGTATAATTTATTAGGTAAGTAAAAAATTTACTTGGTAAAATACATGTTGACAAGACGTAAATAAATCATTTACCTGATAAATTTGAAGCAAATAAAATTATTTACCTAATAAATCTATTATTTACTTCAAATATTTTAGAAACCTATTATTTACTTTAATTATTTATGAAAACCGCTATTTGTTGTTTTTTCGATTTTTTTTTTCCTTTAGAAAAAGGATGACAATTAAGTTGGACTGCAAAGAGTTGGGCCTGGGCTGGGGCCACTGATGTACAGCTAAGTTGGAGAGGAAAAGAGTAGCGGCAAAAGGAATGATGCCACCGAAGAAGCAGAAGAAAGCTATAGGCACTGGAGAAGAAGAAGAACGGTAAACAAGCTCGGTTAATTTTAGGTTTCAAAATGCAAAGATCTTGTGTATTTCATTTTAATGAACCTAGTGCATGGTAAAAAGGATGGTGTGGAGACATAATTGATCCGCAGTCAAAATCTCAAGTGGGAGAATTGTTGGATCAAACCCAATGCCCAATAGAAGGTGACCCAATCCCATTGAATATTAAGTGGTTCACATGTAACCAAATGGATTTGTTTTGACCAAGCCAATGGACGGCTATGGATCAGGCAAGCAGCCATGGTTTGGCCGGTTAAACGAATGGCCATGGTTTAACCAAGCAGTCATGTTTAGATCACCTGACATATGCAGTTATAGACTGGAAAGCTAGAAATATGAGACGTTGGTTAAGGGTTTGATTATCTCATTCTCAAGTAATTCTTCTCGTTTTAGAGGTGTCGTCCTATTTTAACAGAGAGAAGTTTCCAATTTTTCACTCCTTGTAAAATAGGGCGAATGTTGTATTCTCACATTTAGACAATGAGCTCCTTTTATGCTTGTCCCGTGATTTTTATTCCAATATATTTGGGGGTTTCCCACGTAAAATTTATGTGTCCACTTTATCTTCATTCTCTTTCCTTATATTACTGGTTTTTGTCAAGCCCGCCTGATAGAGAAAGCAATGGTTTATTCCCCTTGCTTTGAGGATAGGACAGTGCCAAACAATTTCTAAAGGAAATGACAAAACAATATGTACGTATTAATTTATTTTATGAGGTGACAAAGCTAGATTTTAATTGATTTAGAAAGATTCATGTTGATTAGATAAAAAAAGTACATAAGATTTTTTTTTTTCTTTTAAATAAGAAGGATTATGTTAAAAAAAACTAAATAAAAAGATGTTACAAACCTAAAACAAAAGGAAAAATACAAAATAAAAACTAGTAAAACAACAAAAAGCATGTAGAACAAGAAACAACACATAAGATTATTTTAAGCATCACAGGCAACTTCAGAAAATTGATGATTACATGTATCTCTTAATATGCATTTGAGATCAAATGGATTTCTGCAGAGTCCTCTTCGCCAGATGGTGCCGATGAGCTTATTGTCTCAGATATCTCCCCATCATCTTCGGCATTGTGGTTCTCTTGCGGATATAAATAAAGCTCTGGAGGCATTTGGAGGCATTCAACTCTACCTTCGAGCATTTCTATGACTTTGGTCATTGACGGGCGATCACAAGGCTTCAGTTGTATACACCATAATGCGACTATGATCATCTTTTTTATTGTCTCCACCTCCTCATTCGTGGCACCTTCTATTGTTACATCATTTCCTTTGCTAAATTGATCATGTATCCATGACGGAAAATAAATTTGGCTTGAATTTTCAGCAAGCGCGTTTAAATTCTTCCTCCTATTCGCCATTTCCATCAACAACATTCCGAAACTATAGACATCGGCTTTGTAAGAGACTCCTCCAATATTTTTGTAAAACAGCTCTGGAGCAATGTACCCAATGGTTCCTCTTGCTGCAGTTAAGGACACAATACTGTTATCCACTGGACATAGTCTTGCTAGTCCGAAATCAGAAACCTTTGGAACAAATTGATCATCCAAAAGAATGTTATGAGGTTTAATATCAAAGTGGAGAATTTGCATGTCGCATCCTCGATGAAGATACTCAATTCCACGGGCCACACCAAGTGATATCTCAAAAATTTTGCTAAAACTTAACAAACTTCTCTCTTCTAATTCTCTAGAAAAAATTAATTTATCTAGAGATCCATAAGGCATGAAGTCGTATACAAGTGCACGCTTGGAACCCTCAACACAAAAACCAATTAACCGCACCACGTTAACATGGTGAATCCTTCCAATAGTAGCAACTTCATTTATGAAATCTTGCCCATTAGACTTGGATTTACCTAGCATTTTGACTGCTACAAATCCACCACTACAAAGCTTTCCTTTGTATACCGATCCGAAGCCTCCTTCACCCAATTTGTCTCTAAAGCCTTTAGTCATCTTCTTAATGTCCTTATAAGTGTATCTTAAGGGCATGAGGTGGTTATGACTTTGGAGGAATTCTTCAATGCCATCATACATTGATAAATGCCGTCTTTGCCATTTGTAGATGAAAAGGGCAACCATAAATGAAACTCCCAAAGCTGTTCTTGGTGCTAACAGTCCAACTGGTAAAATCATTAAGAGATATGAGAAGTTTTTTCATAGCAAAAGGAAAAATAAAATCTCAACATTGTCATTTATAATGTCTAAACGCCTGTAACATATTTCCTTTAAATAAATAAATTACGAGAGAGGACAATTATTAGTGTCAAGAATCTAAAGCACATTTCAACTAAGTTGACACTCACTTAAAAGTTCTTCTAACAATTTATAGCAGGAAAAAAAAAAAAAAAAAAAAAAGAACGAGGGCTTGCAACAACGGACTCGTTTATAATAACTTTTCCTAGACAGTCTGCAATATTTTACGTTCTCACTCACGTCTAATATATCTTCGTACTCATAATATTAATTAAAGTAGAAATTGTAAATTGTTGATGTTGAGTAAATATCTTACCAATGTAATATTTGTATGCTATCATGCGGTACAAGAAAACTGCAAGGAAACAAGAAAAAAATTGCTTGATCATAGACTTCAAATATGGCAATATTAATAAGAAACAAATTAATCCAAAATTCTTGATGATTGGCTAGATCGCATCCGCGGCAGTTTAAGAATTTCTTACTAATTACTAGACAGAATAAAACAATCATAGGAAAAAAAAAAAAAAATATATATATATATATATATATATGCATAAATAGAATAAGAGAAATCCTTACATTGGAGGTGGCCCAAGATTTTATAGAAGACACCTGCATCACCCAAAAAGAAAAGCAATAAAATGTCATCAAAATGAAATTATTGCAAGGGAGAAGAAAAACAAATTGCTGTATTTTTGCTAGTTTAATTTAAATTTCAGATCAATGCTTACCACACCGACCCTGGTACTCTCCGAATTCTTGCAATACGCAGCGAGATATACAAGAAACCCTGTTGGAATCTTCATCGTCAACGTAGCAAGTACTCGACCCACTTTTATCGAAACTTTGCATCCAGGAAAGCTCAAACCCGAAAATCAGCGCATCATAGATGTCATCGAAATTCTTCTTGTCATTAGTCCGTCCCTTCTTAACCGAAGTTGCTTGCTCTAAACGGCAGTGTTTCTCAAGTTGAGCCGAATCTAAGCCTTTAATATTATCGATTAGATAGTAATAAGAGTAGAAATGCCTTGTGGATGAGATCGAGTTTGTTGAGAATGACGCTCCATTGAATTCACAAGGAGCAGCATCTACGTAATAAGAATTCTGGACTGAGTTTTCACAGTTGAAGAACATTACAGTGTCCAAAAGCTGTCGAGTACTTTTGAATCTCACATCTCCGAATACCTTGTATGAAAAAGAATATAACAAGCCCGACCTTATTACGGTTTCGTATAGAGGATTGTAACCTGCAGGACTGTATATTTGTCCCTCGTAGAAGGTATTTTTGGGGATGGAGAAGCAGGCCTCCTTCAAAATGTCTGGATCCACGAGTCGAATCGTGTAGTTATTGTAATTTATTGCCAGTACATGGTATTTTTGATTTTCTGGGAATCCTTTTTTAGACATGGCGTGACCTTTACCGAGATCTACTGACTCAATAGGCAATTCTAGGACTAGAGTACGGTTGTCTTCACAAGAAAGGTTATACCTTGAGTCACCACAGCTGGGCGGGTCGTTGATGAGTCGAAAAGGATAGGTAATGTTATGGAGATCGCCGCATGAATGAGAACAGAGATCGACATGTCTACTCTCCGTTGCGCAGCGAGTTTCATGGAACATCATGATCATGATCATGATCATCGCAAGCATAAAAGGCTCCATGAAGGGTACTCTTCCACTTTTCATTGTTGTTTGGTCAGAGAATAAGAGAGTCTTCCTCAGGTACTACATTACCATTTCACATATATAGAAAATCACATTAAAAAAAATAATAATAATAATAAACAAAACCAAACAAAATCATACCCCAAAAAAAAAAAAAAATCATTTTAAAAAAAATCTTCTTTTGGACTTACCAGTCGATGAATCAAACGCGTTTTCCACCACTGAGACCTTTCACAGTATTTCATAATTACACCAAATGAGTGGCCACTACTTAATAATGGAGAAGAAAGTGAAAATAAACTTTTTTTTTTTTTTTCCCCCTTTTTCTCACACAAATCAAATGGAAAACCATGTTGTTCAAGTGGGATAGCCACTACCGCTGATCAAGTGGCTAATCCCATTTTGTGCGTTTGGTTGGTCGCCCAACAACCACCTCATGGTTTTTTTTTTTTCTTGTCTTTTGGTTATTTTTTATTTTTTTTAGTCTGAATTTTCTTTTCTTTTTTTTTCGATACACGGGAGAAACAAAAGCCTCTACTCAAATTTAAAATAAAAAAACAAAAATAGAGAAAATCATTATCTAACCTCAATGGCAAACCAAACAAAAAATAAAACAACCCTTCAAATAGGGCAAATGAACCCAAACTAAAATTGTATTTATTTATACATCTCGAAACCCTTTCCTTTTTGAATAAAGTCGAAACCCTTTCCTTTTTGAATACAAACTTTATGCAAATTTTTTCCTTCGGGATCAACAATTTTGTCTTTTGTATGTTATTGAGTTCTTCTGGTTTATCCCAAGATATTGTAATCACAATCTCTACTTCTCTCTGATCAAGTGCATAATTATCAACTTTCTCTCCTGACTTGTCATTCTTGTTGTTCAGGACCTCTTCAACATTTTCTGGCTCTATGTGAAAAAGGCGTAGAATTCCTTTGGTGCTATTTGTTATGTTATTTTCTTGATTTGACAGGCGTGAATGCTCATTGTGCTTTCTTAATCTGATCCACAAGCAAGTCTTATAATTGCATTGGTTTGCTCAATAGCTTGATTAATTATTTGACAATTCTCAATAAAAAGCAGTGCGATTGAAATATTACTTGATTTATCTGCATTGCTTTTTGTTAATTCTTCAAAGTATAAGAACAATTTTTTAGATAAATAAAACGATGTCACAGTAACTGAATTACAAATAGAAGTAGAAGCACGAAGGAAAGAATGTGGCGTAGCAAAATCACTTACAGGGCAGAATCAAGAGATCTGAAGTGATATTTAGAATAAGAAGCATATTGAATTACAACTCTTCAAACCGAAACGTGTAAAACCCAAATCGATAAGTTATAAATTGATGATCAAGATCTATTTTTTGTAACTGAACTTCTTGCCCTCTCGCACTATAAATAGGGGTGTTGGGACAATATTTGTATACTCCATTTCAGGTTTTGTTTCAATGTTGAGTCCAGTTAAGTTTTGTATTTTTTTTGTTTTTTTTTTTTCATTTGTTCAAATTTTGACATAAACACTAACTTAAAAATTAGTAACAATCATCAACTAGGCTACACCTGCAATCACATATTTAGCTAATATATAATATCATAACAAGATAATTATCTAGTTTACTTGTAAAATAAATTGTTAGCAATTTAGGTTTAGAAACAATGTTTAGGGACCTGATCCACCAATAGTTCAAAGTCTTATAAAGAAAAATGCGAAGTCTAACTTTTTATTTTCCATTGATTTTGTAGAATAAGAAGATTATGCCCTGAAAGTGTAACACCCAATTTTTTAATTAAAGATTAATTAATTAAATTCGGCTGTTAGTGTTAACATAAATAAAAACTTAGTGATATTTTTAATGTGTCCCACTTCTTAGTATAAAGCAACTGACACAAGTTAATGCGCCCTTCTTCACCCTTTCTCCAGTTAATGAAGCAGATTCATGGTGGGGAATGGGTTTATATTATCCAAGGTGAGGATTTCCAGAAGAGGGAGGAATAATATATCAATTTCCAGTTAAGGTTTAGTCCAATACAAATTTTTCATGAAGTTTCATGTATTTTTATTTGACGTTTCAATTACCGGCCGTTTCATGCTTGATAACCGTACAATTAACTTCCTACTGAAAAGTCGGCAGTTTTGAAATGTATTTTAATTGAAATATGACCAAAAGCTTAATTTTTTCAATGCGTCTAATTCCTTAGCTCAAAATGCCACACCTTTGGATTTATTCCTTAGCTCAACATGCAGCCTCGGATTTTTGCCCTCCAAATGGATAAGTTAAAGGTCAACGCAAGATGTCTTACCGAACTTACCCTACTGTCAAAAAAGTAATCTTGTAGATTTCCATCGGTATTTCTCATTGTTTGTTGCAGAAGTAACATGAGGAGCATGTTAAAACCAAGGAACAAACTATCCGTGACAAACTAGAATTCACAAGGATGCTCAAAGTAGGCAAACGAGTTAAAAAACACATGCTGAAAGTCATCATCTATTTTGCACACGCACATGCCAATGGAGCATATATTAACGGTAGAACTCAAATGGAAATGGACTTTTAGAGCTTATGTACCCAAACTTCGTTGCATCCATGGCGACCTTCAATGCGAACAAGAAGGTTGTGCCTTTGGCCTGGTTGATGAAGGAGCTCCAAGCTTTCTAGCTAATGCTTAAATGCATAAATGTGAGTGGAAGTAGCGGTGAGGCAAACTTGGGTCAAGCTAGTTCTTCTAAGCCCGAGAAAGGGAAGAAGAAAGGAACCAAAAAATCTTTAGTTCCTCCTAAGGGTAATGAGAACAAGAAATGAAAGTAGTAATTCTTACGGTAATGAGAACAAGAAGAAAGGAAAGAAGTAATTGTGCAAGAGTAAATGCATCCATTGTGGCATGGTTATACAAGTCAAGAAAGATTCCAAAGATTTCCTAACCAAGAAGGGGTAAAGAGGTAAGGGAGATTTTTGTTTCATTGAGGCATGTTTGTGGAAGATTATAAGAATTTTTGGATTGTCGATACTGGATTAATTAATAATGTTTGTATTTCTATGCAAGGATTCAAGAAGACAAGATGTCTCGTTAAGGAAAGAGCAATATGAAATTGGTGTCGGCAAACGCTAGAGGATGTTTTTCTTTATTTGATAATTTTTTATATTCATTTTTAATAAGTTCACCAACATTCTTGAGAGAGCTCTCTAGGGTTTGAGTGCTCTATTAAGGTGTTGTTATTGTTTGGGTGCTCTATGCGACCTCTAAAAATCTTCCCCCGTCGTGCCATGCTAATCCATTCTGCCTCACTTTTGGGTCGATGGCACAACAACAAGTTCCAAGTCTTCATGCAACAATCTACAAAACTCAAATCGTTGTCTCGAATAATTCCATACTATCATTCTGTTATCTATTTTTCTTTTTTGGGTAGAAGGGTTAGATCTTCTAACTCGAAAGCTTCAACCAATTCATGTGTTTTCTTTTAATTTTATGTTGAGATTTTAAGCCTCCCTTGCTTGTTTATTCTTGCCTTTTGTGATATAGTTTTCTCCTATTTTTTTCCCTTTTCCTTTTCATTTTTACATTTATTTTTTTATTATATTTTCATTCGTATTGGGGTAGGGTGGATTCATTTTCTCAGGTCAATTTTCCCTCCATTTTTTTTGTGAGAGAAAACAATTAAAAAAAAAAGAGGGGGGGGGGGGGGGGGGGGGGGGTGGTCCCGCAAGTTTTAAACACCAAACCACTAATCATTTATCTGATCGAAGTCTATTTTGGCGGCTTGAACTTTCCTCTACAAAAAACCACTAGAATTAACATTTTAGGCCCAACTATTCACCAAAAAAAAAAAAAAAAAACATTTTAACCCCATCTTTCTTATTTTCATACAGGAGGAAGTATGGCCGTGAACCTTGCGAAGAAAAAGAGTGATCATTGATCAGGTCACTAGCTAGTAGCTTTAGTCAATTTGAAATAATTTTCTCTTCGGACTAACCTAGTAGTCCACATTTACTCGGAAATTAAAAAAACCAACCATCTATTTGGAAAATGCTAGAGAAATAAATTTTCTTGAGTAAAGAAATTACGTGTAAGTTGCTTTCCGGTTTCTTTCCATTTCCGTCTCGAGACAAACGTGCTCTTAATTTATTAATAAAATGTTAGTTAAGTGTGAACCTTACATATGAAGACGAACAATGAGGAACTATTATGGTCATAATTCGTTATGTTAGAAGTTGAATTTATTCCGCATCGTCAAGTTTTTGGATTTTATGATGTTTATATATGGATTGGATACTCTCTTCACTTGAACCCATTAATCATGGGGATCAGTGTAAGACAGCTTATGCATCATGATAGGTTTGGATCCCAATCCATTTTCATGAGACGTTACGTATGAGAAAGGGAGTTAGAAGTTGAATTTGTCTCATTTCACCAAATCACTGGGCTTAACGATGTTTATATGTGAATTGATTATCTTCTCCCATTGAGCTAGTTTTTGCAATTAATAAGTTTTACCCAAACCCATTTATCATCGTCAAATAACTTTCTCAACTGTACACCCAGATCACCTTTGGTAATTGTTTGGCATATATATACATATACCACTCTATATATACAAATGTCTATGACTCTATATTGTATTGTATTTTTAGAAGACTATATTCATTTAGCAGATAAATAGACTCATAAATTTAGAGGCTTAGAGCTGAGAAATATCAGTTCTGTCTGGAATAACAGGAATGAATATTGTTTCTATAGGAAAGCTGATCATCTCATCGTTTTACTTGCTTTTCATTATGTTACTTCTTGCAGGTCACAAAGGAGCCTGCCAAACTGAATTTTGCTATGATTCGAGGTGCGGACGAAATGAGCCACGAATCAGATTCCCTTTCCGACTCAATGACCAGCCCATGCACTGTGGCTTCCCCGGGTTTTATCTACATTGTACTCGGGAAAACAAAACTGCAATTATGTTACCCGGATTAAAGAAGGAGTTCATTGTCAGAAATATATCATACGAGTCGCAGAAAATTTACTTGTATAACAGATATAATAGATGCGGTCTTCAGAAAGAGGTGTTGCAAGTCTTCAATCGTTCGAAAATTGGTCCTTTTGAATTCTCATCGGATCATTTTTCCAAGATTGGCTCCACGCTTTTCAACTGCTCTTCAAATGATGGAAATGGAACTAAACATTGTGTTATGGCTATCGAATCTCGTGCTGACATGATCGGGCTGTACTTGAGGGAGCTAGTGAAATGTACCAAGATGTTTGATAATTCGTCGCTTCCGCCCGAAATGTTCCGAGATTCTGATTTTCTGTTGACATGGAAGCAACCAAGTTGTACACATTGTGAAGCAAAAGGAAAGAGATGCGGTTTAGGGCAGAAAATTGAAGCCAATAATGAAATTAAATGCTTCGAGTTCATGTCCCAACTGCCAAAAGGTAACAATAATTTTTACAAACACACACATGCTCACTATATGAAATCCGACATTATTTGCGTTCTGGATGGTTTTAGACACTTGAAAAGAAGATCTTTCTTGAAACCAATTTGTGTCAATGAGTTTTATGGCAATCCCCACATACATGAAAGACTCACCTTTGTTTGTTTGTTTGTTTTTTTTTTTTTTTTTTTTTTTTTCATCTTTACAGGTGGCGACGGGTTAGAAGAAACAACGATTGCAGGTAATTAAGTAGCTAGCCATTTTTGCCTCGTAGAAAGGAAAAAGAAGAAGAAGAAGAAGAAGAAGAAATAGAACAGTACAAATAAAATATGAACGATCTGGCAGTATAAAGAAAATGAATAAAATTACATAATAACTTATTATAAATTAATTATAAAAATGCTAGTCGTCCGTAGAAGGATTGATCTTCAACAAATTTTGGTCTATGATTTTATAAAGATATTCTCTATGCAAGAAAAGCTTACAGCTTCTTAATTTATCATCTTCTACAGGTGGCCATGGGTTAGAAGAAATAATGACCTGGGGTAATTAAGTAGCCTACCATCTCGATGTTTATAAGCGTTCTTAGCGTTATTACTCTTAGACTTATTCGAGACATCGTTCTAATTCACTTTGATTTCTCTATGCGTGCAGGTGCGATCTTAGGTGCTTTTCTTCTTATGCCAGCAGTCTTAGTGACCTCTTCTATTTTTTATAAAAGAGAACGACATAAACAACTGAGAATTACAATGTTTTTAGATGATTACAAAGCTTTGAAGCCATCGAGATTTACCTACTCTGAAATTAAGAAGATCACTAATCAATTTAAGGAGAAGTTAGGCCAGGGAACCTATGGAACAGTATTCAAGGGCCAGCTTTTGAACGAAATCCTCGTTGCCGTGAAAGTCCTAAATAATTCCAAGGGAAATGGAGAGGAGTTCATCAATGAAGTAGGAACATTGGGTCAAATTCACCACGTGAATGTGGTTCGCCTGGTCGGTTACTGTGCCGAAGGATTTAGAAGAGCTCTCATCTTTGAGTTCTTACCAAATAATTCACTAGAAAAGTATATATTGTCAATTGCTAGGGGTTCTACTCGTTCACTTAGTTGGGAAACATTGCAGGATATTGCTCTAGGCATAGCTAAGGGAATCGAGTATCTCCATCAAGGCTGCGAGAAGCGGATCTTGCATTTCGATATCAAGCCTCACAACATTTTGCTAGATCACAACTTTAAACCAAAAATCTCCGATTTTGGTCTTGCTAAGTTGTGTTCCAAGGATCAAAGTATTGTGTCAATGACCAAAGCTAGAGGTACTATTGGTTACATTGCACCGGAAGTGTTCTCCAATAACTTTGGAAACGTTTCTTATAAATCTGATGTCTATAGTTTTGGAATGTTATTGCTTGAAATGGTGGGAGGGAGAGAGATCACAAACATGACAGAAGACAATACAAGTGAAGTTTACTACCCCGAATGGATTTATAGTCTTTTAGAAGAAGGAAAAGATTTCCGAATACAAATTGAGGAAGAGGGAGACACTAAAGTTGCGAAGAAACTTGCTATTGTAGGACTCTGGTGCATCCAATGGCATCCTATAGGTCGCCCTACGATGAAAGCTGTAGTTCGAATGTTGGAAGCAGGACTGGAAGAATTAACCCTGCCTCCCAATCCATTTGCTTCTATAGGTCCGTCAAATGAAAATAACCGGGTCAGCGCAAGAGTATAGATAACTCTAGAGTGACAAGCGATTGCTGAATAGATAATGTATATCTTCAAAATTTATACAGTACTCTTTTGTAATGGTTTGTTAAATCTTTAGTTTCTAAACTGCTTCTGGCTTGCCAATGTATCTCTTCAAAGTATGCAATATGTTCCAAATTGTCAGTCATATTTGGTTAATAATTCTATAATACTTGAAAAGAAACCAATTTTCGTGGTTTATTTCATTTTGTTACATTTTAACATCTCGTTTTCTTCATATATAGGAGCATCAAAATTGTTACCTTGTATTCATTCTAAAAATTTCCTCTTGTAATCACTTTATTTTTTTTTTGTCCCCTTTAGACATAGATAATTGGATGGAGCAATCAGGAGACTAATGTAGAACACACAATATATCTTACAAAATATCAACCTATCTTGTCAATTAGTGAGGGGATTTCTTGTCATGCTCAAAACAAATTATAACAATGAGTGACAATTTTGACCACACAATCTACATGCTCCTCCAAATCCGCTCAAGAAGATTGTTCAGCTACACCTTCAAGCATGTGATTTGATCCACTCCTTTAAATGGGTGTTCGACAGTCCTTCAAGCACGTGCTCTACACTCAAGTCCAAGTAAGAGCCCTCTACTCTTTCATAACCGAGCATGATGTTCCCTAACTCGTGAAGAGTGACAATATATTTGTAATGACTCATGCTTCTAATTCGTATGATATTATCCACTTTAGGCCTCTTTTTCTCATGGTTTTTCTCTTGGGCTTCACCCCAAAAGACCTCATACCATTAAGATATGGTCACTTTAATTATTAACTATCACATATATACATTTCCAAACGATGTGCGATTGCACAACTTACCATTTTCCTTGTAGGGATTGATGACTGTCTCTAATAATACTTTAGCTTCCAGATTGTCTAAAGTGCCTTTGGGATTTAAGCTCATTGGAATACGGCACGAATTACTTGATCAGTATTACTTGAGTATAGCGTCGCTTTTATGGTGTCCCATGTGTATAGAGAAGGAAGTTAGTGGTGGTCTCACCAGACTTTTGCCCTTCTTAGATCAACAAGGATCTCCCAGGTCTCCCGAATTGCTATTTAATAGTCTCCCTTGAAGACCGGATGGTTCCCGTACTCCTTTTTCCTATTTCAATCTTTTCCCATTCGAATAGGGTTTTAGTGAGCCTTTCCTATTTCTTAGAAGAGTAACGAATGTCTGGATTATATTACTATTTTCTAGCTAGTTGTTTATTTTGACATTTTGATTGTAGCCTTCAGACAGGACGCTTACTTTTATCTTTTACTTTGATTTTTGAGCCTTTTCACCGAGTATTCATATCCTAGGGTCTTCCTCTTCCACAATGTATCACATGCCTTATACGATCAGATAAAAGCTGAATTATACTAGTAGCAATGATGCAAATAAGTCTTCCATTATGTTGCTGCCCAAAAAGAAAAAAAGAAAAAAAAAAAAAGTCTTCCACTAAATGTCCTTTCAAAAAAATGAAGAAAGAATAATTCAGTAGCAATGATGCAAATAAGTCTTCCATTATGTTGCTGCCAAAAAAGGTCAAAAAAAAAAAAAAAAAGATTTTCCCACTAAATGTCCTTTAAAAAATGAAGAAAGAAGTCTCAAACTGATATCGAGCTTAAAAACAAATTTCAGAAGTCTTGCACTAACGTGCTAAAAATTAATAAAAAAACAGAAGTCTTCCACTATTATTGTGCATTAAAAAATAAAATAAAAAAATAAAACGAAAGACTCCATTAATGTTCTTTCAAAAACTTGTCTTCCACTATTATCCTTACAAATATTTGTCACAAGTTCAATTCAAATACAGTCTTCTAAACAATATTTGGAAGATTAACAAGAAAACTCAATAAACAAATTTAGAAAGAAAAAACAACCCCGAATAAAAATTTTGCAAAAGAAATAGCAAGAAAACATGGACACTATTCACGATACATGTAGTATAACAATTTGCCAAAGTTAACTCATAGGCCACAACAGATCGAAAAGTCACCAACTTAGCTAAGTCAAGCTTGAACCCAATTCTTACAATGATGAATATTGACATATAGCCAATTCTTACAGTGATGAACCCAATTCTACTTTTGTTTATTTAATATGATCATTCACTATTTCTTGAAACTCGATCTCTTCCCCAGATGATCAACCATATAGCCAAGGCAAACCAAGAACCAGAATAGAATAGCTCGTCACACCCATTGGTAAATATTTCGCACACGTAATCTCATTAGATCACTAAATATTCTATACCCCGAACTAAATATCTATATCTCTCATATATTCAATCTTACAAGTTCCATTCAAGACTCTTCATCAGTTTCTTGGTACCATAATTAGGACACATTAGCTTATAGCCTGGTGTTCATTAGCAATACTTCAGGGAAAAAAAGAAAAAGAAAAAAGAAAAAAAAAAGGGTTTTTTTTTTTTGGGGGGGGGGGGGGGGGGTGGTGTGTGGGGTGGAAGGGAAAGTAATAAATTCCTGAATCTGCCTAAAATACCATGACCATATCCACAAGTACGTGCATTGGATAATTACTGGTTGTTTTTCATTTTCTTTCTTCCTTTTATTGCACTTCTGGAGCAAAAACAAAACTACATGTTAAACTAGATTAAAGGATCAAGTTTTGAAGAGAATAAAAGGTAAATATTGCATACACACACACACACACACATATATATATATATGCATACAGTGGGAAAATTGAACCACCTATCTCCTTCGAACTCACAAATAATCGTGGCGTGCATTTGAGATCAAACTAATTTCTTCTGAGTCCTCTTCTGGCAGTGATGTTGAGCTTGCTGTATTTGATGTGATCTTCCAAGCCTCCCTCGCATTTTGGTCATCTTGTGGAAACAGATAAGGCTTTGGCGGCATTTGTAGGCGTTCAAATTCACCTTCGAGCATGTCTATGACCTTGTTCATCGAGGGGCGATCAGAAGGCTTTAGCTGTATGCACCAAAACGCTACTATGATCATCTTCTTTACTGTTTTCGATTCCTCCTCCATGGCAGTATCATCAATTTCTATGTCTTTCCCTTTACTGAATTGGTCATATATCCAAAGAGGAAAATAAGTTTCATTTGAATCCTCTGTCCTCACATTCCCGTTTCTCCTTCTATTTGCCATTTCCATCAACAACATTCCGAAACTGTAGACATCAGCTTTGTAGGAGACTCCTCCAATATTTTTGTAAAACTGTTCTGGAGCTATGTATCCGATAGTTCCTCTTGCTGCAGTCAACGACACGATACTATTATCTAGTGGACACAATTTTGCAAGCCCAAAATCCGAAACCTTTGGAACCAAATTCTCATCTAAAAGAATGTTATGAGGTTTGATATCAAAATGTAGAATTTGCATGTCGCATCCCCGATGCAGATACTCAATACCACGAGCAACTCCAAGCGCGATCTCAAAAATTTCCTTGGAACTTAAGGATTTATCTATTTCTTCTCTTGAAAAGATAAACTTATCTAGAGATCCATTGGGCATGAAGTCATATACAAGAGCACGCTTTGAACCTTCAACGCAAAAACCAATTAGTCGCACAACGTTGACGTGGTGAATCCTTCCAATGGTAGCGACTTCATTGATAAAGTCTTGTCCACTAGTTTTGGATTTTCCCAACATCTTGATCACTACAAAACGGCCGCTACGAAGCTTTCCTTTATATACAGAGCCAAAGCCTCCTTCCCCTAATTTAATCTTGAAACCTTGGGCCATTTTTCTAACCTCTGAGTACGTATACCTTATAGGCATGAGGTTATGAGTGTAATAACCCGAATTTTTATGACTCATTTCCTTTGAAACAAGGAAAACCTAAGTCAGAATCATGTTTGGAATAGAATAACGGTATAAGTTTGAGTTCTCGGTTAACTAGC
>JAFMPE010190478.1:0-14298 GCA_024759925.1 Ficus religiosa | reverse complement strand
TATATGACTTTTCATTGGCTAAAGATACTTTTAAATGTAAAATGACTTGATCATGGACTTTAGGACAAGCACGATCAACTTTCTCAAAACGATGGAGTCAATTTCTCAGGATAGTTCAACTTTAAATGAGGTAAGTATGAATTCTACTTATTGTGTCATAAAAACTTAAAAAGCATATGATATCGCGTTTATTATTTTTGACACATGTTTAATATTTTAAAATGAGACTATATATACAATATTTCCCCTTAGTGAAAAGAGTATGATTTACAAGTATGAAAGCTAAAGGAAAATATATTGAAAGGTTTTATGACATGTTTACAATATTTTAAAGGCTTGCAAATTTTAGATGTGGCCTATAAAATGATGGGAATATCTACAGAACGTGGTAACCTCACAACAAAAGTGTCATTGGGACTAAATGATACCCACGGATGGGTCCCAAAAGGGACATGACTGATACCAACGTTTGGGATCCCAAATGACAGCAATGAAAGTGTTTGGCCAAACTTAAAGTAAATGAAGAGTAAATGATTATGTAGCTTAAACCCAATATATGTCATGTCTCATGGGCTTTTATGATATGCTTTAAATGTTGATTTGAATTTCTATTTGCAGTAAGAAGATTCGAAATTCATTGAGAAATGTATTTTAACTACAAATTGTAATTGTTTTGTGTTTAACTATATTCCACTTACTGGGCTTTTAGCTTACTTTAAAGATTCATGCCATAGGTGGTGAATAAAAGAACGAGGAAATAACATAGTGGCGGGCTGAACCTCTTTTGGAAACCTGATGTCATGAAGCCTATGTACATACTAAGTTAAAGTTGTTTTATGAAAATGCTTATCAAAGAACTTTATAGGCTGCACTACAAAGTTTTGTTTTGAGATAGTACTAACAGTCTGGGTTAGTTGAAATACCAACTCTTTATATTTTTTTTTTTTTACTAAACTATGATGAAGAGTTTTGTAAATATTTTATGTTAATGTCTTATCATACAACTATCTTGGTTTTACTATGTTTCTTGTGTTATCAGATTTTATAAATGTATAGGTTAGTGACATGCTCCAATGAAGTTTAGCTAAAGGCTAAATTGGCTAAGGAGTATTACAATATGTGATTCCAGTTTCAGTTTTAAATTTTCATATTGTGAATGCGAAATATTCTGAATTGGGGTCAGTTGCTCACATTTAATATTATGTGCCATGCATTATCTATTTTGTTCATTGTAAAATTAAATAGAAAAAAAAAACGTGTGCTTGTGTGTCTCTAGCTTGGGTATATGTCTGAGGTGTTGCACCTGATGTTACAACATATTCTGCAACAGTTTGCTTCTTGCGTGTCTTGGCTGAGTTTTGTTTATTTATTATTGTTATTATTATTTTAACAAAAACATGTTGTTTCTGTGTGTAAATCTGATTGAGCTTTATGTGAGTTTTCAAAAATATTTTTTGATTTTAGTGTTTGATTTTTCTCATATTTCCTGTTTTCTCACTTTCTCTCTACTTTTAATTTCTCCAAAGGCAAGTCTAACCCCTTAAAATCACAGAGATTCTTCGAATTTGTGGTTTGTTTTCTATTTACATTCTCTTGTGGGGTTTGAAGGGAAAAGGTAATCATGATGAGAATCTGATTTGGATCAACTTCAATTCCAACAAAGTTTCCTCAAAGGTTTTTTTTTTTTTTTTTTTTCCTAAAAGGGGGAAAACAAGGACTTAGGGGGAGCTCATTTTCTTATTTGTTTTTGGTTTTGTTCATTTTGAGTATTTTGAACAATTTTTCGGTTTATGTTTGTAAGTTGGGTTTTGGGTCAAACATGCCAAAGGGGGAGATTTTTAAGTTTTTTTATATGTTGGTATTTATGGTAACTTTGTTAGAAAAACCAAAAACAATATTTTGTTAGCTAGCTTTAGGAAGTTGGGTAACTTACTTGTTTTAAACATATGGGTAGCTGCTTGTTTTGGAAGTTGAGTAAGTTACTATTCTAGAAGCTGAAGTGACAGAGTATATTTGACTTGGTCTACACAATCTACAAATAGACATGCAGTTTCTATTTTGGTTAAAATTTGAGTATGATTGCGTGCATTGAATTGGAGATTATTTTGGGATATCATTTAAAAAGAGATTTCTAATTTGAGTAGGTTCGTTTTCCTATTTAAATTAGAATTCAAACTTTCCCAAAAAGAGAAGAATCAAGCATTTGAAATTTGGAAGGTTGGAAGATTTTATTTATGGAGTTTCTTAAAGGTTTTTCATGATTTATCAGCAGCTACCATGAGGGAGAGTAAATTCGGATCATGAAGGATATTTCCATATTTGAATTTCAGAGTATTTATGGAAGTGTGACAACAAATCAGAAAACACTTTGAAATTTAAATTATTTTTTTAATCCGAGATTTTGTGAAGGTTGTGTGTCTGCTTATTTATAATCTCAAAAACAGATTGTGGAGTACAAGCACATAAAGAGTTTTACAACATATTTTGAGACTTAGTCGTTTGACATGATTTTCGTTCTTCAGGAGAAGAATTTGGAGTCTTTGGGAGAAGATGGTATTGCTCTTCGAGAGAGGAAGTTGCAGCTTTTGGGAGAAGGAATTTTCAGTTGAAGGGAGTTTAACGTCAAGATGAGTGGTGCTCACTAAACACATTCGGCTAATAGCTTCAAGACGAGCGGTGGCAATAGGAAGAGCGATTCTTTAAGTTGTTTAAGTCCGAGTGTACTTATAATCATTTTGAGATTAGTAAAGTGTTTGATAACTAGGCGTGACCCCGAGGAATAGGTGTGATCGAACCTCATAAAAATTACTTGTGTTCTTTATTTTATTACACTTTCGGTAATTTAATTTAATTGACAATTTAATTACATTCAATAATGAACAAAAACAGATCTAACAAGAACTATAGACAAACATCAATGAGTCTTCCCCTTCATCTTCCTCTTCGACTTTTCTTTTTATTGTACCATATCTCACATCACCTTTTTTCTTTTTTTCAAACACCAGAAGCCTAGCATACTGACCATCTCAGTTTTTCAAGTAAGTTGCCCATGATTAAGATCTCACCATGTATTTTGCATCCAACGGTCAATGTCATTACCGGATATATCTGGTATTGGAAGTAAGACTTGTCCTATGTAAATATATATGAAACCTAACTAATGACATTAATTATAGTGGTTGGTATCGGATTAGTGTTGGCATGTATGTTTGTCCATTAACATTATAGTGGTTGGTATCGGATTAGAATTGGCATGCATGTTTGTCCAAATTAATGCAATGGTAACTATAAATTGTATATGTTTGTACATGCGTACATGTGGATGAAAGGCGACTAAACGAAAGTCCTTTTTATGGACGTGATGTGCCCGTAATTTTTAACGTATATGTGAATATGTGTGTGTCAGAGAGAGAGAGAGAGAGAGAGAGAGAGAAAGTTGTGTTTCTAGAAACTCAAAAGTATGGTGTAGACTTACTACACTAAAAGATCTTGTTAGGATTGAATTTAAGGAAGCTTCGAAGACAAGACGGTGATGATGAATGAAGGAAAAAAAACACAACTGAAACAACGACCAAAGACCAATATACAGTATGGGTTGGTAATCCTTTTAACCACTCCGTATAGTAATTTCTGTCGACATTCATTTTATAATAACAAATAATAAAAAAATAACTTTTGAAAAGGTACATATAAAAACCCTCACCAAACGTAAGATCTTTGACAGTGTCAAACCACACCATATGCTAGCTGGAATTATGTACTTTCGTTTCACTTGGTAACTTTCTAGATGAAGCATTATTTAAATCTCCATGCTATTTATATATATGTATATATATATTATATTTATATAAAGAAACTTTATGGTAGAGCACATGGTTTGCCCTACCATTAATGGAGTAAATGTTTGCAGTACCATCTGATTAAACTTTTAACTATTAGATCTACAAGTTTCTACGTTTAAAAATACATCACATGACAAAATAAAATTAGTGCTCGCACTCATAGATTCCCAACGTTGAAACTTTATTTAAATACTTGCCTTCTATATATATGATAATTTGAGTTATCAGATTTTTTTTTTTTTTTTAAGTTTGTATGTTTTCATTAATTTTGATCGGATTTGATCTAACTTTTCAAAACATACTGTGTTCCTACCATTTAAAGCTACAATTTTTTTCTGCAAAATAAAGTCAAAATAAATCGTCACATACATTTTGTAATCATCACGGAAGACATGACTAGAGCCGCCAGCAACATATAAAATATGTGTGTGTGTGTGTGTGTAATTGACACAATTGATAGTGATTGTCTATTGTGTTAAATGCCAGAATATGTGTGTTCTAATTGGACAAGCGTGGACAAGTAGCTAGCTAGGGTTTGGTGGGTGAAAATGGGTGAAGGTGGTTGGACTGGACCAGAGAAGAAATTACGAACGTTATCTCAATTCTGGTGTAACAGTGACTCGACTAGCCCATTATTTGCGTACAAACGATCATAGACATATACATATATATATATATATAACTAAAATATAAAAATAAAATTTGTAACATTTTTTTCATATCTGCAGCTTTGAATTTGATCCAATCTCTCATTGAAGTCAATGTCACAGGTGTTTATCGTTTAGTGCGATAACCCGAAAATACCCTTTGAAAGTCAAGAGAATTTTAAGCCTCCCGTGGCTAATAGTGATGGCATTTTGGTAACTTAGATGTGTAAGAAAAATTGGTGCTACCATAAAACCATCTTTGTCAAAGTGTTAGCTGTATTAATAAGAAAATTTAATGGAGATTTAAAAGAATATTTATCTCTTATAATATATATAATTAAGGCAGCTTCTTGTTGAAGGTTGAACTAGCTAGGAGTACATGAATTATTACACTTCCCCCAATTAATACCACATCTTGGAGATGTTATTTGAGCTTAATGAGTTTCGGATTTTAGTCTAAGTTGTTGTTCTTCTTCTTGCTTTCTTAATTGGGTGTTGAGGAAACAAGGAGAAAAATATGGAGGAAACTCTTCCGCCCGGATTTAGATTCCATCCGACCGACGAGGAGCTCATAACATACTATTTGGCTCACAAGGTTTCCGATTCGGGTTTCACTTCGAAAGCGGTTGCTGTCGTTGATCTTAACAAGTGTGAACCTTGGGAGCTCCCAGGTAGATTCAAGATTAGATCATGTCGTTTTGGTGTCTTACCACTACTCATATTGGGAGATCGTTTATTGTTTTCTTGCTTTCTCTAAGTTGCTTCTTTCTCTTAATTAATTCAGTTGATTATTACTTTTACTAGATTTTTTTTTTTCTTCTTCCTCTTTTTTTTGGCTCTTGATACTTTGGAAGATTTTGATAGTTCTTGCTCTTGCAAATGAATTTACTTGTCAATCTATAGCGTTCATTCCTTTTTCTTTCAATAACTTATCAGTTATTCAAAATAATAATAATAATCATAAGGATGTTATAATAATTCTCTTCGATCTTGTATTATATAACTGTTATAATAAATATAAGGATGTTATAAAAAATTCTCACCCCAACTGTGAATAATAATTCATTGGTCATAATTAAGAGAATGGAGGTGTAATTTTGTAATTTCTGCTATCTCCCTTACAAAAATTTCTTTCCAAACCTAAAGGGAAATGACGAAAAGTTTAGAAAGATGAAAAATGATTGGGAGTGTAATTTCTTCTTAATTTCTTTGTGTGTGTGTGTGTGTGCGCGTATTTTACTGGTAGCTTCTCTTTCTCCATTATTTCTCAATTCATTAATTTATTTAATTATTCAATATTTGGTTTGTGGACTTTGTCTTTTTTTTTGGTCACGTACTGGAGGTTTGTGGGTTTGTTGAAAGACAAATTAAACGAAGACTTTTGCAAATTACATATAATAATGCTTTGGATATTGATCCATATATTAAAAATTTATATATTTATAAGTATTGTTGACGTAGAAAATTGGTTTCTTCTTGACTATTGCCCATTTCTCATTTTCTTAATTTCTTCTCTAGACCTCAAATACTTTAGTTATCCAACAATTTGTATTGATCAATTATTAGCAGATTAATTTAAAGTACATGATCGAATATGGCAATATATGGATTTAAATTTTCCGTTTTGACTCCAAATTTATTTATTTTCGTTGAGTGATTATCAGTGCAGGTTATTAGTATTTATAATAAAGAATTTGCTCAATTTATAATGCCGAAGTTTAATGATATTGGATGTTGTGGGGGTGTAGACAAGGCTTCCATGGGAGAGAAAGAATGGTACTTTTTCAGCATGAAAGACCGAAAATACCCAACCGGACTTCGAACGAACCGAGCCACAGAAGCCGGATATTGGAAAACCACAGGGAAAGACAAGGAAATTTTTCGGGCAGGTGTACTTGTCGGGATGAAGAAAACCCTAGTATTTTACAAGGGTAGAGCTCCAAGGGGTGAGAAGAGCAACTGGGTTATGCATGAATACAGGCTAGAAAACAAGCATCCCTTCAAGCACTCAAAGGTAGATCATATATATATATATATATATGTATGTATAGCTTTAAAAAATAATATATGATATAATTCTTTTTGTTATGTAAATGACAAGAGGGGAGCAGCTAGTATCAGGAGAAAAATATACCATGACTTAGGTAGAAATAATATAATAGTATGATTAAGACATAATTTAGGTATAATTAAATTCACATCCGACCTTTGATATATATATATATATATATTTGTATATTGAGGTTTAGAATTCGGAATCTGGTATCCTATGTAAGAAAAGAAGAGAGATATAATGCGTAATAAATATTGCTAGTGTATGACGACATATTTAAAATCAATTAGATCTCATGTTATATCCCAAGCACTGATGATCTCACCATTTACTGTACCAATGCTTAAAATTTTTAACAATATAAAAATAGTTTGTCATAATGGATAAGTAGTGCTAATACACATCAATAGCGGATAATAATATGGCATTCTAATTGGAGGACAAAGGAGAAATTTATTTTTAGAAATTAGTAGAACTATTAGTGAATATTATAGGTCTTTTTTTATTTTTAATAAATGTGAATATTATAGGTCTTACATTATGATATAAGTTATGACGGTGGTTTCAACATAGTTGGGATGTAGCAATTGACGTCTTATATATGCCTTTTTTTAAAATATATATATATATATATATATATATTGTACACACTAGAAAAAAAAAATTTAAAAAGAAGGCATATATAGGATGTCAATTGACACATCCCAACTATGCTGAAACCACCGTTTTAATATATCCTTAAGTTAATTATCCTTAGTTAATATAAGACATAATTTTTTTTCCTTTTTTTTTTAATTTGTTGATTAGCTCATGATTTTGGGTAGGACATAATTTTTTTTTTTTTCCTTTTTTCATTTTTTCAGGAAGAATGGGTGGTTTGTAGGGTTTTCCAAAAGAGCACGGCGGTGAAAAAGCCGCAGCAGGCACCATCCTCTCACGAGCCCTCGGTCGAGTCTCCGTGCGACACAAACTCCATCGCCAATGAATTCGGAGACATCGAGCTCCCAAACCTAACCTCATCATCAAGCCTTAACAATTTTGTTAACCCTAACAACATCAATACTATCCCCACACAAGGTTTCATGACCAACAACAACATGATGAGCCTAAACAACAACATGAATAACAATTGGACCAATAATTCTCTTCCACCACTCTCATCTTGGCCTCCTAACTTGCTAAGCCCCAATCTCTCAATGAACTCTTTCCTTCTCAAGGCGTTACAGCTCAGGAATCTTAGTACTAATAATTATCAACCAAACACCGATCTTAACTACTCGTATAATATGCCACAAGGAGTAATTCCTCATTTTGGGACAGATTTATTAAGTGGTGCTACAAATTTCCAGTTAGGTTCTTCTTCTTCTTCTTCGTCCAAGAACATGATCAATAGTAATCCTAATGTTGTAGATTCGGCGTCGCAACAACAGCCTCAGGAGCAACCATTCAACTTGGACTCCGTTTGGTCATGAAGAGACGACGAAGGTCTTTGAAATGCTAACTAAATTGTGTAAAGTCGTTGTGTCAACGTTAAGTTCTTAATATATATTTCTCAAGTAGCTGTGAAATTGGAAAACCATGTCTTATAAGTACAATTGGGACCTTTCACAGCCATTGAAGAAAGAGCTTTTAATATGTATACATTTATCGTTCTTCTATGTTGTAAGTTGTAACTTTGTTCAGTTGATGTAGTTCACGGATATATATATACATGTACACACACACATACATATATGTTATACATATGTACATGTATTTGTGATATCAGAATAAGCTAGGGAGAATTCCCTAGCTAGCTATTTTCATTGGTTGTGTCGGTTATCATGTTCCATATTTTAAGTTGGTTGATCTAACGTCCATTTCACGTTGGTCGTAGAATATGCAGTTTGTGTCCACCAATATTGAATTTTGGGTTAATTGGGACGCCCACATTGCACTAATTTATTTTGCTTAAATTATGTTCTAATTAAATAAATAATTTTAAGAATTCTATAATTATCAACTATTATAACTTATTTGGAAATCCTAACTTAGAAATCCCTTGTATTCAACAAGGGTCTTTTCTCTCTCCCCGTTTTTCTCTTAAATTTCTCATAAACTAGGGTTTCTCTTTATGTGGGACTTCCACCACCGCCACTGCTGTAGCTGGCAAAGGGATTGATGGTTCGGTGATCTCGGGGGGAATGCAGTCAGATGGCCCTAATTGGGAGTTTCTCGACCAAATCTAATTTGGCGGGTTTCCCACGGTTTGGGATTCGATGAGGCCTTGGTGATTCGATGATTGGTGCGGCAATCTCTTACCTCCAATCGAGCAAAATTGATTTCCTCTGAGTTGTGGCGTGCGGCGGAGTGGTTGTTCCACGTGGGGTGAGAATTTTACAGTTGATGTTATTTTATAATTATGCTTTGTTTTATTGTTTAAGTTTTAATTTTGTAATAAACGAGGCAGTTCCCCCACCTCCAGTTTGTTTTTGTGTGTGTGTTCTGCTTGAGTTGTTTTCTAGCAGTATATGTCTTTGGATTTCGTTAGCATTATGGCTATGTGGAGTTTGTTGCAATCTCTTTACTGGGAGTAACTATCTTTCGATCGATCAAAATATTTCGTTGACTGTAGATGTTTTTTTAAAAAGCGCTTTGGACATGCTCGTTTATATGATTGCCAAGGAATTCGAATAATTTTCCCGTCATTGGGTCTCGACTTATATTCTCCTCACTGAGTTCCATCAGATTTTACAAATGGAATCGATTTTATTCGAGAATTATGTCTTTTGTATCACAAGATAATTTTATCTTTAGTATTGATATTTATACCCAATTTTAATGTAAATGATAATTTCCCTTTAAAAAAAAAATCCTAACTTTAGTGGATAAGTTAGTGGATTATTCTAAAGTTAGTGAGACATGGATAACACGAGTTTGAGGTTCATTTGATAAAAGTCTCTCTCTCTCTCTTTCTCTCTCTTCATTAGTTTCCACATATTCCACTATCTTTTCATTAGTTTCCAAAGTGAAGTTTCAACAAATACTATAAAATGTTACACTTTTGAGCCTTATCTAATGAGTCTCCATATTTCCACATGCATGGTAGGAAAAGAGACGAAGACAGGTAGGTTAAACCTAATCCCGAAAAGATTGCCCATTTTGTGATTTATATCACGATTTTCATTTCTATTTTTCTGATTATTTTTTAAAATTGGATTTGTAATTTTGATATTGATATCTTAATCTACTCAAAATTTTGTAACTTTTGATCACTGGTTTGAGAAAATTTTAGATAAGAAATTTTAAATTGTGTAACCTTAAATTCTAATCTCACCTTTCAGTATTCGAATATTTCTTAATGTGGTCAAATTCCTCTCAAAAGTATCTTTATAATGGTTTACCGTTTATTTAAAATTGATTTGGGAGGACAGATCAGTTATGATCATTTTTAAAACTTTAAAAAAAATTCAGGGTTTTCAACTCAAACACCCGCCATGAAATCCACTTGTGCCTTAGAGCGCATGAGGGAGTGTGAGATACATGATGCTTGAGACTTCGCCTACGTCTGGTATTCGAGTTCATTTTGAACTCAACTGTATATTATGGTTCATTTTTTATCTTTTTTCTGAAAAAGTCAACAAAAATTGTACCGAGTTTTGAAAAGTCAACCAACTATGTAATATAAAAATTTCATTCCATTTTAAACTCAACTCGAACACCAAACACACCATTCGTTTTGAATGTTTGAGGCATCAATAAATTTTCCTATTTTATGTTATTTTTTTGGAAATTTTTGACACTATTTTTTTTACTTATTAGAATTATTGACTTTGAAAAATTCAAAGTTTTAAACAGTGAGTCTTCGATTTTATGCTCAAATATTTTTTTTTTTTTTTAACAAATGAAAGAAATCATTTTGGACTATTTAAAACCTCTTTATGCAGCAAGTGTTACACTGAAACATATTTATGAGATAGGCAGATTTTTTGACATGAAAACAATTTTTTGGAAATATATGTTATATATATTTTTATGGTCACCATCTTTTGTGTATTACCCATATCTATTCCCAGATTTCAACGTGTCATCGTTTCACATTTACTACATTTAGTTACATTAGTCTAAGGCATGCATATGCACATATGGGATATATTTGAGAAATTTTATTTAAATTGAAAAAAATTAAAATACTAAATTAAAGAAATAGATTTAAAAAAAAACATAAAAGACTCAACAAAGGACCTGAAAATGGGAAGGAAAAAAAAAAGACATGAAAAAAGACCAAAAAAAAAAACAGATAAAAGGATTAAATTAAAAATATATATATATTATCAATATGAAAAAAGGACTCAAATGAGGAAAACAAAAAAAACAAAAAAAGAAAAAATTGATTCGAAAAAAACAAGACCAAAAAGAAAATACAAAAGTTTTTTTGTCCAAAAAGGAACAGTAGAAGTTATTATTCTTTCTATAATATTGCATTGATAAATAATACATTATTCTATATAAGTGAATACACATTATGTGCCTTTCTTGTATGAATATTGAGAGTACTGGCTTAACCTCTAGGCATGTTAAGCAATGGTTTAAGGCCCCATTTTTAAGAAGCCCCTAAAATTTTCCTAAAAAAATAGGCTATATACTTAAGCTATTGTCATACTTCATATTTCTTAACGCATGCATATATAAAGAAATTTCTTGAAGAAAATAAATCAGGCACTTTTTGTTATAAACTTGTGAATAAGTAGTAAAACATACATAGAGAAATAACAGTAAATGACATGTTTATGAGTGGAATTGGGATATAACATTTTTTTTTTTTTTTTTTGGAAATATCTCCACATTGTATACCACAAAAAACAATAATCTGAATTTTTGATAATCGTAAAATACCATACTCATGCTACAACTAAAAAATGATGGCTTACGAACAATGTTAATTGTATTGTTACTACATTTTCACCATACTACTTTTAACCTTGCTCCTTAATGGTTGGTTTGTGATGGTTAATCATTCCTAGAAAATTTCCAGCAACAGAGTTATTCCTAGAAAATCAATATTTTCAATAATTTCTACTCATGAATTACGTCATGTCATGTTCTAAAAAGCCCCAACTACAGTCGACGAAAATTTTGTTATGAACATTGCATTGTAGCGTGTGTAGTAGTTGAGTGAAAACCGGATCCATTTTCGAGTACAATTAGATAAAGACGTCTTCGTTTTATTGGTGGATCTGATTCTGGACTTCAATAGTCACGAAGGAAATGGGAGACGGGATGAGACTAATGATCCTTCTTTTTCTTATTCGTTTTGGAAAAACGATATTTAGGTCCGCTCATTGCCAATTGAAGACTTGCCTTGCAATTCAAACAAGTCACTCGAAAACCGAAACCTCCCCACCCCAACTGCAAGAAGCAATGACATTAGGCAAGATGGGATGCACAGCAATGTCAATGCATGCCTGCTCATATGCCTTGATTTTCATCACCAGCTCGGATGATCTATAGTTATAGAAGTATATAGAACCATCTGAAGAGCCCGAGATAAGATTCTCTCCATCCGAGCTAAAATTGCACTTGATGGGAAAGCCTAATACCCCATGGCTTTCATACCTCTTGTACTTATTTAGCTTGTATGGGGGATATGAAGAGAAGATCGCGATGTAATTTCCGTTCGACTGGGCAACAAAAACTGGATCAATGGGGTGGAACCTCACGCAGGGACAGGTATAGGCTTCCACATAAACCTGATAATAAGGAATATCGGTTGTTCAGGACCTAGCTTAACAGGAGATGGAGCTTATCAAGAAGAAAATCAGAAAAGTTTAATCGGAAACCGTGGTTCATATAGGATTCATGATAACTCAAAAAAACGCAGTGATAGAACGCTTATGTGTGATTGTCATTTCATTTCTTTATGCCAACATTTGACGCCACCCAACTTAATAAAGAAAACTAAGAAGACAGAATTTTCAGTAATTGTTGCCTTTGTTTCTTTCTTTTTAGGTCACGAAAGAACATTGATAATGAAAAATATTAAATTGATATCTTGTAATTTCAATTTGTACCATGCCGGTTTGTTGAGGCATAAGTCAGGAGACGTTAATAAATGAAAGTGTTAAAACTGCCCTTTGCATTGCAATCCAAGCTATTACTCAGATAACCAGACAATTCCATCAATTCATATCGTAACGTCACCTAAATTATGCCTCATCATATCGTTACAATACGAATTGACATTAGAAAATACTAGTTTAATAATTTTCATTTCCAAAGTTCTTCTGAGAAAAATAGAAAACATAGCGTTGGTTGGTTGGATAGATGCAATTTAGTTCATAATTTGATTCAACCATAGATATAAACTATTGCTAAAGGAATAACGGAAAACTTCGTGTACCTGATTGGAAAGTGGGACTTGTCGAGAGACATCCCAAACAATAATAGAGTTTTCGCTAACATTGCTTCTCGATATATCGCTGGACGAGATAATTTGCCTGCCATTTCTGGAAAATTCAACGTCAAGAATAGGCTCGCGACCTCGAACAAATTCATGAACCACCTTTCCGGTTCTAATATCCCACAACCTGATGTGTCCTTGCGATCCTCCGGAAAGGAAGAGGTTGAAATTGTCCTCATGGAACTTAACAACTCCAACCATCTGGTCCTCCTTAAAAATCTGAGTCTCCGTCCCCTTCTCAACATCAACTAACCTCGACGAGTAGTCATATCCACAAGAAAGCACAGACAATCCTTGCCGAGACCATTTGACATCTTTTACAGCTGCATTGTGAAAGCATAATTTCCGCGCTATCTTCTGATCACTGCTCCATGCATTCCATATGCAGATTGAGTTATCCATCCCCGCAGAAGCAAGAAGATGAGCTGTTGACTAACTCCAATGAACATACCAGTAAAGGAAGTGATAAATGCAACCGATGTAGTGCACTGTGGCTAAACGCCACAATTTATAAAATCAAGAAAACACACCATAAACAAATTAAAGCAAGCAATAAAATCAAAATTACATATGCACAAAAACAACATGGTGTAAAGAAACTGGTTTGCAATTCTGAAATATGCTGAGCTTTGTCAATTAATATCACAAAACAATCAAACACAATCACGAAATTAGAGCTGGTTGTAACTGTTGGGAAGGGCACCTTTTATTTCGTTTAACTATATTAATACGAGCCTTGTACTCATCGCATTATCAGATTTTGATACATTCCTGCTGTTCTAGCAATGTCACAAAAAGAAAAATGACACAAGAGAAAGAAATAAACCAGAAAAGCATACTGATTCCTTTTATATATGAAACAAACTCCACATTCTCATTGCCAAGAGATGGAAAAATAGCAAAACATAGAAAGGAAAGAAAGCTGGGGAGTTTCAAGGACTCCCAACCTCCCGAGGCTCAATGCCAAAAGCCAACAAGACGACCTCCTGACCCTCCTCCACTCTGTTCCTTAAGAAACAACTTCCTAACAAAGTCTATCACCTCAGCAGCTTAATTCCCCGATACTGCATTTCTGCCCTCCTCAATCTCCTTATCTCCTTTCTCACGCCTCCTAGCATTCACAAATCTAACCAGGGCCCAAACGGATTCATTCTTTGTAGAGAAAAAGTAAGAAAGAAACTGGGGTGATTCTCATTGGTGATTGTAATACTCTTTCACGGACTTTGATGGCTGCTTTCCACTATGGATTTAGGTTGTAAAATCAAACCATACTTTTAAAGAGTCTTTTCTGCTCGTTTTTCTTTTAGTTAATGTTTA
>JAFMPE010190412.1:0-13269 GCA_024759925.1 Ficus religiosa | reverse complement strand
ACTCATAATTTTCATGAAACATTATATATTCACATAATGTGAACTTAAATTTCTTAGACATAAGGAAATAATAAGTTGGCAGAAATTTTTGGTTATTACAGTAACTCTGTTTCATGTATATATTGTATTGTTTAGTTATATTTGAACGAATGGTTAGCCTATCCTATTGTTTAGGTTTCTTTATTTTTCATCTCATTTGTTGTATGCAGCTCTTGCACTGATATATGTTCTTGTGTTTTTACTAAATTGTGTAAGGCACTTAAGCTTCTAAACTATGGTTTTTTGATATGTCATTTCGTTATTTACTATCATTCTGTTATTTGTTGTAAGTTATCATGTTTTTTTTTTTTTTTGCTGATTTTTAATAGATCTAACTCTATTTCATGTGTAAATTGCATTATTTAGTTACATTTGACCGAATTGTTAGACTTTCTTATTGTTCGGTTTCTAGATTTTTCACGTTATTTGTTATTTGCAGCTTTTGTGCTGGGATATGTTGTTGCATTTTTGCTAACATGTCTCAAACGTTTAATGCTTCTAAATTATCTTTTTTATCTGTAAGTATGTTATTTGCTGTAACTCTATCATTTGTTGTGAACTATCATCATTTTTGTCGGGTTTTTTACACATACAACTCCGTTATTAATGCTTCTAAATTATGTTTTTTAATCTGTAATATTCTGATTTGCTAAAACTCTATTATTTGTTATAGCAACCCAACTTTTCAGACCGTTAACTAACTTATTTATTCTTAATTTATTTAGTCTTAACACTTATTTATGTTAGGTTCTAAAAATATAGAATTAAAAAAAACAAAAACAAAAAAAAAAAAACAAATCATACTCATACTTCAAGAGTTAAATAAACTAAAATTGTTAACTCAGAAAATTGAAAATCTCTAAATAATAAATATCATATTCAAATTCATACTCAGATAATATTTAAAAAACTATAACATCATGTGAGTTAAAAGAAAAGATTCTAAAGTATTTTTCTCATAAAGTACTCATACTAGTTTAGTAGTACAAAAATATTGAAAACATAGTTATAAATATAATCGATACAAAATAATTTAAGAGTCTAAATGTGAAAATTAAATTCGTGGTGGAATCTCATTGCCTTTCTTCATCGCCTCCACAATGTTTCACTAGTCCAGAAAACACCTAAGTGACGGGCTGCTTACTCGCGTTACCTAAAACACAAACACACACATATGAGTTTTCACTCAGCAAGTACAAACTATATCCCTCAAAATATTTTCATAAATCATATCATCACATATCACAACATGAATATTCATAAATACATGTGATCAATGTATGTTCAATTATTCTTTATTAAATATATATCTTGTCTACTTAAGGGCTCCTATGTCATACCCATATGCACGCAACCAATGGGGTGTTGGGGGAGCGACCCTCCAACAACCTCCAAGGTCATAACTCATAAATTTCGTTCTTATTATATCCTCTCACTAATTTGGAGGTTGGACACTTAATCCTAATTTTCTTTAGCCTCATTCTTATTAATTGTGACAATATGTAGATTTACATGTCACTTTACATCTATCATTACCTCATAAATATCTACGAGGCATGTTGATCATATTAGTGTAAGAGAAATTATGCACACAAATGCTTAAACAAAGCAATACATATAATGCATATATTCATCACGTCATCAAGGCAAATCATAGGAAATATAGATTATCAACAAGGAAAACATTTTGTTCCATATTGTATGTGAGGTTTGTACTAACATGTCTTATATACTGAAACTTCTAAAGTAATACCTCCTACTATGTAAGTTTGGTGAATTGTCCTGATTTACTAATACCTTGATATTAGAGCAAATCAATGTAACATATATATTTTATTATTATTATTATTATTTTATAAATTAAGATGAGCTTAATTTACTTGCACCATAATTAACCTTAATAATTAATTCCTTAATAATTAATTTATATTAATTATTAATTATTAAGTGTTACAAAAATTTATATTAATTATTATTCAATTAATTAATTAATAGGATGCACTTAATTTTAAATAATTATAAATAAATTACATAATTTTAATTGACTAAATAATAACTATATCATTAATAATTAATTTTGTTAGTTAAATATTCTTCTCATATATTAATTATCAATTATTCATTTCTTATATTAATAATTAATAATTAGATTATACTAATAATTAATGTTTAATTAATCTTTGATTAATCATCTATAATTATATTAATTATTTTCTCAATTATTAGTGATTAATTAATATCTAATTAATCACTCATTTTAATTATATAGTTACTCAACATAATACTCTTACTTACACAACTAATAATCATTTATTGGATAATTAATTAATTAATTAATTAAATTAATTACTATTTAACCTTCTTATCATAAATATATTTTGTTATATATTTATTAGTTTATTAATTTATTTCATAATTGATTAATTAATCATTACCTTAGTGACAATGAGTCACCTAAGTGTCTACCCCTAAGTGGGTTGTTTTCCATTTAGGATTAGGCTTGTTAGGCCCAATCTCATTAGCCATGGTTATTACGGTGTGATAAGGTAGTCTCTTGGTGTAGTCTAATAATCATCTAGTTTACGATCTTGGCTCATCTAAAACTTATAATTCAACTTTAAAAATTTAGGGTTTCTCATATTTATTTAATCATATACTTAATACCAACTCATTTCGTCAATTTTTATGTCCACATATTATGACTTACCCTTAGGTCACATTTTTAATATTTAATCATTTTGTCAGTATGACATCTTAATTTGTAAAATTTATTTAAATTTGTGTATAATTCAATTTTAGATATTTGATGACCTGTTGGAAAGAATAAAGTATCTAGTTGCTATCCTTATAATTTATTTTCCAAAACCTCAAGGGTTTCAAGCTTTAGTATGAACGTTTTCCTTAGCGTCTCATAGTAAAGTCTTGGTTTACTATATTTCAATCTAATGTTCTGTAATTTATTAAAAATTATGTACTTGTTCATTTTAAATATATGATAGCTCATTTCAAAGCTTAAGATATCTATTTTACAACATAATGTTAGTTTCTTAATTTTTAAAGTCTTATATGCCGTATAACGAGGTGTTATTACTATTGGTCTCACGTATGTACCATATGTCCAAATTTGTGGTTAAACTTAAAAAAATCATAACAATTCACTTATAAGTCCAAATAAGGCAACCAATATGTCACTAAAAAGCTTGTAATGTCTAGTTTATATAAAATAGTTTTACAAAAAACAATGATTTACTGACCAAAAGCATACAAAACCCACGGCTGGTATAGGGTTCCAGTAAAACCTCTTAGTTTGTAGTCATAAATTGTAAAATTCACCAAAAATTGAATAGTTATCCATTTGAGGTATAAGATACCTTGTTGGAAAGATTAAAGAATATAGTTTTTATATCTATAACTTATAATCCAATATTTTGAGCTTGAGAGGTTCAGATTGGCTAGAATGTTCCCCTGTGGTTCCTTTTCTTTCTAGTTTTGTGTCACAATTGTAATTGCACATAACTTTAGACATACATAAGCAAACGAAGTGATTCTAAATTCTAAAATGAAGCTTATCCTCTTTAAAATCTTATCAGATAATTTATTTTTTATACCAAATTTTCTAACTTATGTCATATTATCACAACATCGACAAGCTCTAACAGAGTTCGTAGATCTTACCGAAATGCTCCGAGGATCTTCTACGACCTTGGACCTCCAAAGTTCTTCCAAAAACCTTTTTCCTAGGTAAGAAGAAGTCTAACATTAAGATTCTAGCTACATAACATGCTTTAATTCTCTAAAAATAACCGAAACACAAAGAGAAGCACTGGGTTACCTCTAGTAACTCATCCTATATCTCTGCTTCACACTTCTTCAAACTTGGTAATGGGTTGTTTGGAGCATGAAAATGGAGGGATGAGGGTGTTAGAGTGGTGTTGGAGATGAGGGATAGTGTTGGTGGGTTTTGGGGCTCGGTGGAGGCTAGAAAAGGCTAGATTTTGAGCTTAAACTTTATGTGAAAAAGTGATATGCTAGGGGCACATGTTGAGCCAATATATGCTTCAAGAGAGCTGTATTTTGGGGGTAAAAGTGAAAAATATTGGCTGATTCCCACCTTGCATAATCACCACTTGAAGGAGGGGTTTGTGTGAAAATTTTGTTCTACAAGGTGTAAGATAAGTGATCACCTTCACTCGTACCTTTTTTGTGTCATATTGTCAAAACAACCCACACAAGCTCTTACTTGATCTTGCATGCATGCACACATTTCCTTTTCATCTTGATTCAAATCTACTTCTACCTTTTCTTTGACCACCAAACCGATTCTCTCTAGCTTCTATCTCTTTTTTTTTTCTTTTTTTTTCTTTTTTCCAATTTTTCCAACCGTTAATCAAGGGTTGTTATCTTTGTATCAACCATTAGATCTTCCACTATACCAATTCTTGATCCAAGCTCTCATTGGTCACTTAGTATCCAAAAATTGGCCATTGATTTATCTAGGATCCCTTTACATAAAATATATACACCATTGATTTCAAATCTAATCACAATTCTTGATCAATCCTCCACCTCTGTACCTGCTCCTAATTAATCTTTACCATTCATCTCTTATCTGTGACACATTAATTTTCCTAATCATACTCCTAATACTTAAATATTGATATGACAAAAAAAAAAAAAAACTAAGGTCATCAAATTGACCTACTAATAATAATTGGGGTTCCTTTCCAAAAATTAACATTTATCTCTCAAATACGACCTGATAAATTTTTCGTATAAATTTATATGTCGTTAAATCATTTTTTTATGTATCTATAATTTCTCATTTAAAAAGAGAAATTCAACATTGTTAGAGTATCAACATCATCATATGGATGATACATGTAAACTCATTTATGATCTTGAAATTTGATATTCATTAAAATAATTCATTAGAAGTATATTAATGAAGGAAATCCATGATAATAATTCATGAAATGAAATTCATGAATTTCTAGGGTGTTACATTTGTTGTGAGTTATCATGTTTTTCTCTAATTTTTTTATAGATGGAACTCTGTTATAAGTCTAAAAAATCTATATTTTTTTCTTTCTAATTTTAAAATTTTTTTATTTTTTATTTTTTTGTATTTCATTTACTAGATAGTTATGTTATAAATAGGGTGTTTCTTTAGTTAATATTTTATTCTTATATATAGCCATTGCTTCCTCTTCAATATCCTACTGTCTACTCTACTTTCATCCTTCTTTAATTGCTACTTAAAATCATTTATTCCCATCTTTGTTACCTTCTGAAAACCGAGTACTTTTATCTATTATTTTCTTTGGAGATGGGCTTTTTCATTAAGGTATATTTCTTATTTATGTCTCTTACCTACTATTGATTATTAGTTTATTATATAATGATGATCAATTAATATTGTTAGTATTTTATTACATGTTATTGATGATTATAAGATGATTGATATTCATGATAGTTTTCTGTTCTTATTGTCAATATTTATATAAGATGTTAGTGTTTCTCTATTAGTGTTGTTGATTTTGCTGTTATTTTCTCATCATTATGATTCTTTGTTGTTTTCTTTTGCTCTTCTTTTTTTTTTTTTTTCATGTGTTGTTTTCTTTTCTTTTTATATTATTGAATTTGGTTGATGATTCTTTTCTTGTGCTTCTTTTTCTCCAGTTTATTATAATTTTTTTCTCTTTCTAATCTTTTTATGAGTGTGGTCTTTTAGTTTGTTTGATGATTTCATATATATATTTTTTAAAATGTTTCTTTAATTTTTTTTTTCTATTTTTACTATTATTTTACTATGATTATTACTATTAATACACACACAATATATTAAAAAGGTGTGAAAGTTACAATTCTTTCTACAGTGCCTGGACATTTCTATCACTATTACTATTACTATTACTATGCTATACTAAAGGGGTTTAATTTTGTTATTGTGTCTTCCTTCCTTTCTTTTTCTATCTCTTTTTTTTTTTTTTTGGAGAAAAATTAGTACACCTTTCTATCTCTCTCTCTTTTTCTCTTTTTTTTCCTTAGAGGAAGCAGACAACTTTGTTGTTTGAATTTTATTTCTCGATGCTTTGTTCACGTTATATGTTAGATGATTATTAAATATGATTTGACAGCTTTGACGATTGTTATGAATGTTCGGAATTTTGACTCTCTTTTTTTAAATTATATTTTTCTTCCATAATTATGTCAATCATGTTTTTGTCTTCATATAATTTGTAAAACTTTAGTATTTATCTATACAATATTATTCTATTACTATTTTTGTTGTTGGTTTTTTTTATTATTATTTTTGTTATTTTCTTCTTTTCTTGGTATAAATATTTTTAAAGAAAATTTTTTTTTAATAAAAAATTAAACTTGCTATGATGATCTCTATTTAGGTATATAATAATGCATATACTAGATTCATTGTTTAATTTGGTATATGTTGTTAAATATAATGTTATTGTTATCATGTATTAGACAATTGTTGAATATGATTTGACAGTCTTTATTGTGACTGTAAATGTTTGGGATTTGTATTGTTTTCCTTTTTCTAAAATATGTTCCTTTCATAATAACATCAATTATGCTTCTACCCTTAAGTTACTTTATTTTTATTTTTGTCACTGTTTTTTTCGTTCTTTTATTTTCCCTTTGTATTTGCTACAACCATTTATTAAAAAATTTTTGTATAGATTCCTAGACATTTCACTTAATAGCTAAAGATGATGTCGAATTATATTTCGATTATTCTTAATGTTTATTGTTAACAATAGAAGAGATCTGAGCTTGCTAAAATAATTTTTACTTAGTATATAATACAAATATCAGATTATTTGTTTATTTTGGCATTTACATATGTTATTGAACATATATATTAGAGATCCAGAATTTTTTCCCCCTTTTTTCGTTTCATTTTTGTTCCAAGCATTCACTCAAAATTTTTTTTCATAATACATATGTTAGATTATTTATTTGGCTTAATATATATTATTGAGTATATTAAAGACCTAAATTTTTATCTTCTCATTGTCTTTTATTTTTGTGCTATTATTGCCTCCATTTTTCTTTTCTAGCTTTACATAAAATTTTTTCCCTTTTTTTTTAACCCCGGTTTTTTCCTTTTTTTTTTTTCCTATTTGTTTAATTAGATTGTTGAAATATTAAATTTATTGTGACAATTTTTTTTTATGTAAATACTTTTACAATTCAAAGTTTTTATAATTTTGGTTGTATAATTTCATTGTTATATCACGCAATCTTATAATGTAACAAAAGATTTTTATTTTATATAGATTTATATTAAAACATATTACTGTTACTAAAAGCATTTGTAGTTAATTTGTTCGTTTAAAATAAATTCAATATATATATCGACTAACTAACTACATTAAAGATATATATTAATCCATTTATTATTTAATTCACAGACATAACTTTTTAGTGAGAAAAAATATATATATATAAAAAACGTGGAATAGAAAATAATTACTTGATCATCAACTATTATGTACTGTAAAAAAATAAAATTAGATAAGTAAAATATCACATAAACATCTTAAAAAAAAGAGTGTAGACACGATGAAATTGTACTAATTAACTACATTAGATGCTATATATATGTATTAATCAATTCGTTATTTAATTACTAAATATCACTTTTTAGTGAGAATATATATATATATATATATATAAATATGGAATAGAGAATAATTATTTGATCAATTATTCTTCAACGTAAAAAATAAAATTGGATAAATAAAATCATATGTGAAAATGTTGAAATATCGAAGTCATTTAAAGATTTAGGAAAAAAAAAATGAGTTGATACAATTAAATTATAGTATTAAAAATAAAAGATAATGTAAAGAACTAAGATAAAGAATTAAAAAGTGATATATGCAAAATTAAAATATAAGAGCTCTTTATATTTACGACAAGATAAGAAATGCAGAACTCTTTTTCATTGTGATGAAAATTTATAATAGAAAATATATGCTTGACTGTGATTAAATTTTTTTTCGTGTGGTATTTGGATATTACTATTTTGAATTTGACTAGTTTGGATGTGTAATGGATTTTTAATTTTATTTATTAACTCTATTATTTATCTCCTTTCTATTGTTCTGTTGCATTTAAATAAATTGTTAGATATTATTATTGTTTAAGTTTCTAGATTTTTTTTATTTTATTTACTGTCTGTAGTTTTTTTTTATTGAGATATATTATTATTTTTTGTTATGACGAAAGTATTTTTTCGGTTACTGCTTTATTGCTATTTATGGCGTTATTACTTCTTTATTATTCTACTGTTTATTTTGTTTTGTTATAAATAAAATTTGTGTTCGTTGTTTTTTCCAATTTATGTCTATAATATTTATTCTTTAATGATACTTCTTTTTTTTTTTTTTTTTTGTTCTTTTGTTTTATATCAAACACAAAAATAATAAGAATAAAAAGAAATTCTTGGAAAGATGTTAATTATTCAAGACGTTCAAAACATCATAAAAATCAAAATTATAAGAGTAATAATGACACATCTACATTTACGAACCCACAATCTTCAAACAATTAGTTTGAGGAATTAAATGCAGAAATTATTACTGGTTATCAATCCAGATTCATTCAATTAACTCCAATCTATAACACTGATCAAAGAGCATCAAATTTATGTCTGGAGGACTGTAATACATCATCAGCTCAAAAAAGTAAAAAGTAATTTCGTAATCTTAAATCTCCCCTTTATTTTCATAAAACTATTAATTTAAATAAAATATTTTACTAACATTTTCTGACTTTTTTTTTTTAATTTTTAATATAAATTCTTACTTAGATTCAAACGATGAATATATGATATTGGATATTATAATTGCACATGTCAATACTGCAGAGCATTATTTCCAAAGAATTAACAAATACAAAATAAATGTTCACCGAGATTTTTTTTTGTTGTCAAAGTGGAAAAATTTGCATACCTTTAAACCCAAAAAAAAAAAACAACAACAACAAAAAAAAAAACCTATTAATTTTAGATCAACTATTAGATTTCTATAACCTTTAAGTGTAAATCTTAGAAAAAAAAATACTAGAATTTATAATTATATGTTTGCTTTTACTTCATTTGGAGCAAATATTCAATCAGATCTTAACAATTCATCAGCTTCTTGTGTATTCAAAATTAGTGGTCAAATATATCATCTAATTGGATATTTGCTTCCAACTAATAATAATCCTTCAAGATTTGCACAACTATATATTTATGCTACAGGAAATGAAATTCAAAATAAAATAGCAATATTTCCAAATAATAATTATTTAAACAATTTAAATGAGACCATCGTTCAAACACTAATCATAATGTTAGATAAAACAAACAAATTAGTCCGACCTTTTCGAATTGTCAGAGATTCTTATAAAAATAATTAAATACCATTCATGAAATTAAGATTAATATGAAGGCGACAAGAAGATATTTCACATTATGATTTTTCAAGTTCAACAGATAAAAGTGTTTTAATTGTTAGTGATATTGGTGAATATGAAAAAGGTAGAAATATTATCATTCATAGCCAAACTAGAGAATTATAAGGATTCAATAAACTTCACCCATCTTCTATGGCATTACAATATCCATTATTATTAAATATGAATGAGATCATTTTATGCTTTTCAACTTCAACAATGACTGCATCAAGGAAATACATTATTTAGAGCTAGACAACTTTTTCAACAATATATTGTAGATATCTATGCTTTTAGATCGTTTGGATTATGTTAGACAAAATCAAAATAATTGAATATCTGAAATTTAAAAAGGTATTCAAGATGCCATAATCAAAGGTAACACGATGCACAAGCAATTGGAAAAAAAAAATATTCTATCTTTATCTTATACATGAAGTCCAAGATATAGGATTCAAAAATATCAAAATGCAATGACAAGTTGTAGACATTATAGAAATACTAATATATTTGTAACATTTACATGTAACCCTAAATGGCCAGAAATCAAAAGAGCTCTAACTGTAATTCCAGGACAAAAATCTGAAGATCGATAAGATATTGTAAGTAGAATATTAAAAATAAAATTAGATCACTTATTAAATACAATAAAGTTAAGTGATATATTTGGACCTATAATAGTAGGTGAGTCATTTAATCTTATATGACAAAAAAAAAAACTATAAATTATTGTTATAGCTCTTTATTTGAAAAAAAAATAATAATAAATATCATTTTCATGTCTATATTTTTTCATTCTTTATTTTTTTTCTTTTTTGTTTTAGATTTATACATAGTGAAATTTCAAAAACGTGATTTGTCTCATTGTCATATATTATTTTGGTTACATCTTGAACATAAATATCATGATCCTACGCAAATAGACAAATTTATTTATACTAAAATTTCAGATCCAATAAAGATTATTTAGGTTATAATCATCATTGAATATATGATATATGAACAATATGGATATACAAAAACAAATGCACCATGTATGAAAAAATTTGAAATATTCTAAAAAATTTCCTAAGAAAATAAAAAATGAAACAACTATAAAAGAAAATGGTTTTGTTCTTTATCATTGTAGAGATCCAGAATTTAATGTAATTAAAGAAGTAATTAAACTTGATAATAGATACGTTGTTCCATATTATCAAACTTTATGTTTAAAATATTATGCCGAAATATGTTATCAGTCCATACTTATTAAATATTTATTCAAATATTTAATGAAAGGACCAGATAGAATAAGAGTCGTTCTTGAAGACAATGTCATTACCGAAAATAATGAACAAACAAATTATTAATAAGTCAATAAAATAAAATCATATATTAACTACTGATATACTACACCTTATGAAGCAATTTGGAGATTATTTGAATATTTAATACACCACAGAAATCCAGTTATTTAACGACTTCCTTTTCATTTTACATATAAGCAAAACATTACATTTAATAAAAATCAACAACTACAAAATATAATACGATAACCACAAATTCAAAAAATAACTTTAACTAAGTGGATTAAAATTAACAAAACTAATGAAGATGCTCGATAACTTACCTATATAGAATTTCCAACAAAATGGGTATGGAATAATAAGATAAAATTTGGACTCATCGACAAGGTAGACATGATTTAGGAAGAACCTTCTATCTTCATCCAAATTTTGGTGAATTATATTACTTAAAATTATTATTAAATCGTAAAATAGGTTTAACAAGTTATAAATCACTTCGAACAATTAATAATATTATTTATCTTACAAATCAAACAGCCTGCCTCGCATTAGGTTTATTAGGAGATACAGGAAAAACATATTTATAAAACACAATTATCAACAAAATTAGATCAAATGGTGAAATTATATTAGCTATAGCATCATCTGGAATTATTATTACCAAAAGGTCGAATTGCACATTCAAGATTTCATATACCACTTTCAATCGACAAATTTTCAACTTGCCAAATAAAAAAATCCACTCAATTAGAGAAATTAAAAGAAAAATAACATTGATTTTATGAGATGAGGCATCTATGACTAATAAATATTGTTTTGAAACTTTAAATAAAACAGTGCAAGATCTAGGAAATAATTTTAATTGTCCCTTTGAAATAATGACAGTCATTTTTTGTGACGACTTTAGACAAACATTATATGTTATTCCAAACAAAACAAAAGAAAATATTATTGATGTTACTATAAATATTTCTTATTTTTGGCCATATTCCCGCATATTAACTGTAACATAAAACATGTGATTTAAAAGATCTAATTACTACATTGATAAACAAGTAGAAATTGCTAACTTCTCTGAATGGATTTTAAAAGTCAATAATGGAACAACGAATGGAATAAAAGATCCCGAAAATAAAGATGCTACTTTGATCAAAATACTTGAAAATGTTTAATATAATATAGTAAAAATTTTGTTCAATACTTTTCTACCACAATATATGATAATTTTTGTGATAATTTTGAAAATATTTATTATTTAAAACAATGCGCAATTATTACACCTAGAAATAAAACAACTAATGAAATAATTAATATTTATTATCTTTAGTACAAACAGAAACAAAAATTTTATTATAGTTATGATACTATTCTTTCATTATCAGGAAATTTTGATGAATTAAATCTTTTATATTCTCTTGAATGTTTACACACATTTAATTTTAATGGCCTACCTCCATATGAATTAAAATTGAAAGTTGGAACTCCTGTTATGTTAATGCGAAATCTTAATTAATCAATAAGTTTATGCAATGGTACTAGACTAATTATTACACAATTAACAGATAAAATTATTGAAGAACACATTATTAATTATGGTGATATAAATGAAAAAGTTTATATACCTATAATATAAAAGACAATAAATGAATCTAAATGGCATTTTGTTTTAAAAGACGACAATTTCCTTTAAAAATCTATTATGCAATGATAACAAATAAAATTCAAGGTCAATCACTAAATAAAGTTGGACTCTATTTATAAGATGAAATTTTTAGTCATGCGGAATTATATGTTGCTTTATCTAGAGTAACATCACCAAAAGACTTGCATATTTTAATGCATGATTCAATTAATAAATACCTAAATCATATCAAAAATATCATCTACAAAAAAAATATATTACATAATATTTACCAAAAATAACAATCTTCTGAAAAAAAGGACATATTTAAAAAAAATAAATCTTTTTTATTAATCATTATAATATAAAATAATTCTTATAATTTTCAAAATTCAATTTCTATTTATAGACTATCAAATATATTTATTCATATATATCTATTATCTATAGAAAATATTTAGTCCATTATGAGCGTCGAAGTCAAAAGAAACACATTAGACTATTGGTGCTCGAATATGTCGACTATGGAGAAACATTGATTATAAAACTGATCATTTAATAATCGTTGACTGCTTATTAGTTGATGAATATGTAATTTAATTTATTTCTTATAAATATTACATTTATAAGATAACACATTTTAAGTTAATATTCAGTATATAGATAACAATATATTAACATATATATATATATATTTTACAGGATAAAGCAATATATGAGTTCATTCGTGTACCATTGATTATTATAATTATGCATATGTAGGTAGACTTTATATTGTAAATACTACTGGTACTTTATATTATTTTGATCCAAACATCGCCGAAACCAAAGAAAAAAAAATCAAAAAAAGGTGTT
>JAFMPE010190368.1:3353-20729 GCA_024759925.1 Ficus religiosa | reverse complement strand
TTATATTGCATTTAGTACATAAACCTATACATTTTCCCAATCAATCATGATTTTTACATTTAAAATACCCAAAATACCCTTGAATTTAAAACTAAAAATAGTTAAAGAAATTCTAAGTACCAAGCAGGACAAGAGAGATTTAACTTTATGATTTAAATTAGAATTTCTTTGATTATTTTTAATTTTAAATTCAAGGATGTCTTTCTTTTAAGGATAATTTGGGCATTTTAAGGTTAAAATTAAGCGTTGATTGAGAAATTGTATAAATTTGTATATTAAACATAATTTGATGGTATACAAATGTAAAAGTTCAAAACGCATGGTATACTTTCTAAATAAGAGCAAAACACATGATACAAAAACGTAAATAACTCATAATAACATAATATTAAAATATCTGAAATAAACAATATATATACCATAAATAATAGACCTTTTTTTTTTTTCGGGGGAACATAATATGGCAAGCGTAACCAAATTTTTTCTCCATTTTATGTTTTACTCTGAAATGTTTAGTCATATACTTAGGTGAAATATTTTTGTTTTATTTATTTTTTTTTTTTTAGACAATGAAAATGGAAAAGAAGTTTGAAATATTTTCGTTTTATTAAAAGGTTAGTGCCCATAGCCACAAGTGCAGTATAGTCTAAAATAATTGTTTTCCTTGTAGCGTGCAAAAGCAGAAGGAGATTTATGTGTATAATATTTATAATGTATGGATATGCTTCGCCACTTTAGGGAAAATATATATATATATATGTATATACACTTATATTATTTTGTAGCATTATTGGCCTCTCACCCGCAAAACAAACGATAAGGACTTGACAGAGTTTCCCACTTGACCAATTCTAGTAGTTCCAAGTAATTGTAATATGAAAAAAATTAGATAAATAAATAGTTTTTAAACACTTACTTAAAAAGATGACCAATTTTTTTATTTATAAATGCAAATGATCGGTGGTCATGGATTGATCCGTAAAACACATATTAATATTAATTGATCAATAATCACAAATCAACCATATTTAGAAAATTATTTTTTAAAATTTACAAAACTTCAAACTTTCATGTATTTGGTGTTTGAGTTGAGTTTGAAAATTTTAAATTTGGATAGTAATTTTTGTTGACTTTTTAGAAAAGACAAAAAAACTTTTTCAGAAAAGACAAAAAAATTTTTCAAAAAAAAAACAAAAATTTGAGTTTAAATCTTAAGTTTAAACTCTTGCAACAAACATGCTATTATTTTTTCTTTTTTTAAATTCTTGAAGATGTTATTTACCCGCATATCCCTTGTAATATTCTGATAAGGTTGTTTTTCTTTTTCTTTTTCTTTTTCTTTTAAATTAAAAAACTTCATTTGGATTTTGGATTATTAAATTTCATTCAGTTTTGAGATTTATATAATTCTAAAGTAATTTGACCATAGTATAATAAAAAAATTCCTGCTAAACTTATATACTTTTTTTTTTTTTTTGGTTCTTTAATGATTCTGTTAAAAGACAATTAAAAACTGTACTATATATATACCGTATGAGAGAGAACTCTTTCATGTGTGAGTGTGAACAAAGAAGAGAAATTTCTCCCCCTGACTTCACACAGTCTATTTCTACACCAACGACCTTACCAATATTAATATTAATATTAATATCAATATTAATATTAATAATAATAGTAGTGGTAGGAAACTTTCGAAGAGTCCCCACCACCACTAGTCCAAGTCTTCTTCTACAAAACCATGACTCAAAAGAGTCACCTCTGAATATTCAAAACAATAACTCTTTTTTCTTTTTTTTTTTTTTAATTCTTTAGTCTATAATTCTTGCCTTTTTCTTTGTCCTATTGACTTTCTGTGTCCTGGGTTTTATTTTGTTTCATTAAAATAAAATTAAAAATTAAAAACGAAGAAAGAATGAAGACTCACTTTTACAGCAACGAAAGTCTTTGGTGATGTTTCCTTGCTTTTTCTATTTTCTTTTTATTTATTTTTTGAAATAAATCTTGATTATTAAGAGGGTCTTTTACGTTTTCCAGACTTGGTCTTTTTTCTCTTCCCCTGTTTATCCTTTTTGCAGCGAGCTGATTCAGCCGCGTCCGGATTTAACCGCTTTGTTTTTTTTAATCTGTGCTTCTCTCAATTCTTCTTCATTCCAAGGTACTACTCAAACAACAATTGAATTTTGGAATTTTTCGTCTTCAGCTTCCATTTTTTTCTATTATTATTAGGATTTTTTCTTCAGTTTGTACTCCTATTTATGTCTTTTTAGAGAGTTTTTTTTTTTTTGTTTCTTTCTTGACTAGAAATTGAATTCCTCTTTCCTTTTCTTGGTTTTGTTTGCTTCATTTGGTAGAACCAGAGCCCAAAAAAAAAAAAAAAATCATAGCCATGGCTTTGGCTTTGGCTTTGATCTGGTCTGTGGTGGTGTTAGTGAGTAGTTATAATTTCAGTTTAAGCCATGCCACTGTGAGTGACATTTACTGCTTGAAAACCGTAAAACAGTCTCTTAAAGACCCATATGGCTATTTAAGCTCATGGGATTTCAACAATGATACTGAAGGCTTCATATGTAAGTTCATTGGTGTGGATTGTTGGCATCCCGATGAGAACAGAGTCCTCAATGTCCGCCTCTCCGACATGGGTCTCGGAGGCGAGTTCCCTCACGGAATCGAGAATTGCACTAGCTTGACAGGCTTAGACCTTTCTATCAACAACCTCTCAGGGACTATCCCATCCGACATATCGGTGAGGCTCAAGTATGTGACATCTCTCGACCTTTCTTCCAACAACTTCTACGGTGAGATTCCGCCAAGTCTTGCGAATTGTAGTTACCTGAACATTCTTAAACTCGACCACAACAAGTTGAACGGGAGCATCCCTCTGGAACTCGTCCGGCTGAATCGGATCAAGACGTTCAGCGTGGCCAGCAATCTCTTAACAGGGCCAGTCCCCGCTTTTCCAAACACCACCGTCAAGGCGGATAGCTATGCCAATAACCCGGGGCTTTGCGGGCCGCCATTGAGACCGTGTCTTGTTAAGCAGAAGAAATCCGGCGGCGGTGTTGTTGCAGCTGCAGGCGCTGGTTCGGTGATGCTTACTGCTATTTTTGTGGCCGCCATGTTGTACTTCGTCTCGCCGAGAGTTATAAGGAGGAAGGAGGATCCTGAGGGTAATAGATGGGCAAAGAGCATTAAAGGAACAAAAGGAATCAAGGCAAGTTTTATAGACAAAAGTTTTGCTTATTATAATATAATTTTTTTTTTTTTTAATTTAATTCTTTGTATGTCTATAAAGTTTTTTCTATAGCATGTGTGATGTAGAACTAAGGGAGAGAAGAGATTAGAGAAACATAATCAAGCCAGCATTCTTGAGACCAAAAAGTCGGGTTTACAAGGGGAGGAAACGAGAGAAGAAGAAGAATAGAAATTTAGAGTTGTAAAGAGAGAACAAGAAATCGAGAGAAATGTAACATATCCCAAATAAATTTATTCCGTCCGAATCGAAAATTCAATCACTAGGCTCAATTGTAGAGAAATAGATTATAATTAGTTTTTGAAAAGTCAATCAACCTCAACCTAAAAAATTTCAGAAATTTTAAATCTATGTTCCAAACGCATGCTTAGTAATGAGAAAAACTGAACTAAATTATGATAATCCTAGTAGATGAAACACAATCTTAAAATTTTGATTCGTCATGTCTTGTTCCCCATCAATTTTGTGTTTGGTTTTTCCAGACATGATTTTTTTTTTTTTAATTATTATGTTGAAGAATACGTTAATAGAGCTTTGCAAATGATATTTCAGGTGTCGGTGTTTGAGAAATCACTTCCGAAAATGAGGTTTAGTGATCTCATGAAGGCAACTAACAGCTTCAACAAGGATAACATCATCGGTGTTGGCAGAACTGGAACAATGTACAGGGCAAGGCTTACTGATGCTCGATCCCTCATGGTCAAGAGGCTGCAAGACTCGCAACGTCTGGAGAAAGAATTCACTTCCGAAATGAACACACTGGGGAAACTAAAACACCGCAACTTGGTTCCTCTCTTAGGTTTTTGTGTGGCAAAAAAGGAAAGGCTTCTCGTGTATGAATACATGGAACATGGAACTCTCTATGATCAACTACATCCCTCTGAACCCGAGGCTGCCTGCGACATGGACTGGCCCTTGAGGCTCAGGATCGCGATTGGAGCTGCGAAAGGCTTGGCGTGGCTTCATCATAACTGCAACCCTCGAATCATCCATCGAAACATCAGCTCCAAGTGCATACTCTTGGACAAGGATTTCGAGCCCAGATTATCTGATTTTGGCCTTGCGAGGCTGATGAACCCCATCGACACCCATTTGAGTACTTTTGTGAATGGCGAGTTCGGCGATTTGGGTTACGTGGCCCCTGAATACCCCCAGAAATTGGTGGCGACTCCAAAAGGTGATGTTTATAGCTTTGGAGTGGTTCTCTTGGAGTTGATCACGGGGGAGAAACCAACTCATGTGACTAAAGCTCCCGAGTCCTTCAAGGGAAGTTTGGTGGAGTGGATTGCTGACTTGTCCAGCAATTCTCTTCTACAGACTGCCATTGACAAGACGTTGCTCGAAAAGGGTTTCGACAACGTGAACGAGCTCACCCAGTTTCTCAAAGTCGCTTGCAACTGTGTATCGCCAACACCAAAAGAGAGGCCTACCATGTTTGAAGTTTACCAGCTTCTTCGAGCCATCGGGGAGAAATACCATTTCACCGTAGACGATGAGATTTTACTGCCAACCAACAGCGACGATGTCAGCTTCCCCAATGAACTTATCGTAGCTCAAGAGAATGATCACGGCTTCGTAAAATGAAAGGATGCTTCATAAGCAGAGGGCATGTGCGGCTGCGACGAGAAGCAAATTGTATGCTTTGTACAATATTATGGTATACGTGTTTGCGTCTTCAAGTTTGAACTGCCAAAATGTTTATATTTATAGGACCAATTTTTCTGTACCAGTAATTTCGGAAAATGACGATGTCATCTCAATTCTCATCTCACAATTTGGGAAACAGTTAGTTTGAACTCTAATTTTGTGCGTGCGAGTGTAAAAAAACGAACTACACATTATTTTCAATGGTAGTTTTTGCTTTCACTATATTTAAGATGTCTTTAGTTTTCACAGGATAGTCTCTCTCTCTAGTTTTGGCTTTCACTATAATTAAGATGTCCATAATTTTTCACGAGATACTCTCTCTCTCTTCATAACGACTATATAAATTTGATACCATGGATGTTAAGTTGTGAAATCTAATTAATACCTTATAATAAAGTTTAATTAATGCCCTACGAAAAAAACAAAAAACAAAAAAACGTCTTACGCAAAGATAGCAGACATTGTGAAGGAGGTAGGAAGCCCCTTTTCCGGGGGACATTTATGAGTTGTCTCATTAAGTACATTTTGAGATTTCAGTTGTAATTTTGATCGTCATAGTTTTTCCTTTATAAAGAGGACACCGTTATTACGGATTCATTATGAGAGGTTAGAGAAAAAAAAAGCAAAAAGTGCAGGGGTGCGAATCTCTTAGAAACTTCTTGATTATCATAATAAATTACCATATAGTCTTACATTAAGGTGAATCTGTATAAAAATTTACGTATTCTGTGATTGTTTATTTTTCTTCTGCGATTTTATTGCTCTTGGTGTTACAGAATTAAAGCACTAATACTTAACGAGGGATCCCTTGTACGAAATCAAAAAACATCCTGTAACACAATACAAAACACGAGGAAGAATTTTGAAACCATCCCGGAAATCATATTTTGAATCATGAAATTTCAAGAAAGAAGGGTACCAAATCATTCTCATAACACCTTTTTTTTCCCCAAGAAAATTATGAACATATTGTCACATACACGTTATCACGTAGCCTAAAGGAAAAAACATTATTACAAATCATTGATTCTTGCTTTTATGCAATATTGATTGACTATTCATGTTGGAAAGTAACAAATCTTCCCTATAACTTTCTGCTACAAAGCATCCCGGAATGTCTTTTTTTCCTCCCCTTTCATACTGGACTTGTCAAAAACGAAAAACACGAAAAAGCGATGCCCCAAAGGGAAGAGGTATAGGAATGGCACAAACAAGAGCAGCACCATGATAAAATGCAATAGATGCTCTGCAGTGCCACCAACTTGACCGAAATTAAGGAAAGTCTCGTCGTCTATGATCTTCTGTTGTGCTAGGTATCTCCATGATGATTATCTGCCTTCAACTGTATCGGCATCTTCTTTTGAACTGCCTAATTTGACAATATCTTCCACTAGTATTTTTCCTTCTGTCGGAACACATTTGACGTTAATATAATGCTCGAACAATGTTAAGATGTTAAGTAGAAGCAAAGGTCCCTATGAAAATGATTTCATACCTTTAAGCAGCTTCTCTAAAGAAGCTCAAATTATTTCCGCTTTGTGTTACTTATAAAGAATTTGAAGCAGAAGGTTCGTTCACAAAATTATTGTAGCAAATCAATGGAATTGCAAAGGCATATTTTATACCATTTTTCTTCGCCATTTCATATTTTATTTTTTCATCTCTATGGAATCAAACACGACCCTAAAATTGACAAAGGATATATGATTATCTCAAACAGGTCCGTCAATTGATGTACTGCCGATTTACATAGAAAGACAGGTATGAAGGTCAGAGGATGAAAGGAAAGTATATACTGACCTCTATCCTTGGAGAGGTTGCTGATAAGTTCTTGTATACCCTGTTTCCCCAAGGTATCCTTGAGATACATGGCAGCAGACGCAACCTCCTCGGGAGTCACTTTCCCATCATAATCCCTGTCAACGACAGCATAGTTTTATTTACTTAATTATTTATTTCTCTTTTAAAAGAAAAGCTTCCTCGTATCGGGAGAAGAATGAAATACAGGAAAAAGAGGACAAGGAAACTTACATTAGATCAACTAAAAAACACTCAACAAGCATAACTCTAGTGACCAATCAGATCCTAATAGTTATGAACATTTAGAGAAAAAGGAAAATCCTTAAAGCTTCATCTGTCGAAGCCCATAAAGCTGCTGTAAACTTTTCTCTCTCAAATATATCCATCACGTACATTTCATCATCTTTTTCCTTTCCGTCCAAACTATCCATAACATTGAAATCACCGTGCTTGAAACAAACATTGACAATATAGTTTTATTCAACGCATGTTATTTCCCCAACTTTAGAAAAAGATAATGGAATTGTAACGGATAACAGAAAGTAAAGCAGTTTTTTACATTACCACTATAAGTTACTGCAGTGTCATGACAAGAGTTTCAGCACAAAACAATACTATAATAGGACTTTTAATGCAAAAATTACATGCAGCGAATTTCAATGTTTGGCCATATTTTGACAAAAATTCCCAAACGGACCCAAAGTTGATTTACAACGTCACCTGGATTGAATTATACCAAAGCACTACTCTAAAAATGGAAATATCTGAACCTTTAGAGTTCAAATTCCCTTACAGATTAGAAATCCTGGAGATCAAATAAGAGAAAAGGAACTAACAAACCTGTCAAGCAACCGCCAGCGATCCCCAATTTTTGCATCAACATCATCGATTTCTTTTTCTAGCTTCTGCAGCATAGCATCAACCTGAAATTTGCAGAAACATAAAAAATATTATCAAAAGAAAGAATAATAAGCTTACCCAAACTCAAAATTCTCTCAAAATTAGTTACCCTGTCTATAAGTGCTGAAGAAGCCTTCTCGGTCAGAGCCAACGCAGCCGCCTGGTCACTGTCCTTCCTGGCCGCTTTGTATGCCTTCTTTGCTTCTTCTTCACCTTCAGTTCCCTCCTTCTCCACCATATCGTTATACAACTCTATCTGAAGATGAAAATGAGAATCAAACAATATAGTTAAGAATAAAGTAGAAATTATATCAATCCCACACAAATGATAAATTTTCGTAGAGAAAGGATTTTTCAACTATTTCAATTAATTGAGATCCTGTGGAACCCTTTTTTATTTTTTATTTTTTATTTTTGTTTTGGGTCATATAAAGGGCAAGCATCTGGTTTCTAAAATTCTAAAGACTTGACATTATTCAGAAGTTATTAAAAAATTAGTATACCTCCTTTTTAACAAGTTTCAAGAACTCTTCACGCTCCAGACTGACCGACTGAAAGTAGTAGACAGAGAAAATAAGAAATTAGTAAACACTCTGTTGTAGAAAAAAAGAAAACACCAAGACAACTTTACGAAAAACAATTATTCATAATGCTTACAGATGCTGAAGCCAAAACAGCCAATGCACGACTGAGCTCACAAAGCTGTCCTTGCTTGTCTAATGTTTTCGCTCTTGCCTGTTCATGTGCTTTACTAGTTGTTGGAACAGTCATCTCTTCCAAAGCCACATCCGGTTGTTTACTAACAGATTCCTTCAACTTGGCCTGCTCTTCTTCCTCTTTCTCTTCCTCCTCCTTAAGAAAAGCAAGAGATTTAAATGAAAATTCATTATAACTTCTCAATAAAGAAAAGAAAGGGAAAAAAAATGCACAGTTTGAATCTTGTTGATTCTTAAGAAATTAGAGCAAAAATTAAAAAATAAATGTTTCAAAAAAGGACCAATGACCCGCCAGTCAAAGCCAATTGGCTTAACAAGACAGTAAAATGATGAAAGACTTGAGCATGAAAAAAATGAATAAACAAAATAAAGGAAGAAAAGAAACAGCTGAAGCATAGTTAGCAACCTTTATCAACTCTTCCTGCATTTCTAAGAACTCCAACTTTCTCCTCCTTTCTGCAACCGAGTCTTCAGATGGCAAAGCAGTCACCCCTACAGTATCCACAACCTCATCTGGGAGAGAACAGAGTGTAGCTTGAACAGCTTCTTCTGGCTTGACCTTGCCATGCACCGAGAAAGCTCTGCAGAGATTACCAGATAAACTAAAATTTTACATACAGCTCTGGCTTAAAGTACTGAGAAACAGATTTCGCCCCAAAATACCTAGAAAGTATCAAGAGGGATGACGGTACAGAGTGATTGAGAGACAAATCCAACCAATCACGCAACTGCAAAGAAAGCCAATATTACATGCCCGAACAAGATGACGCTTTTTCTTTACCAATTATGCAAAAAAAATGCTTTACTCAAGAATGAGATATCACTAGTTTTCTTGGGAACAAAACCATTACAAAAAGAAATATAGTTCAATGTTGTCGCAACTAGCTCCATAGTTGTGTGTTATAGAAAAACCTGACCATAATTCAGTCATCATTAACCTTACAAGATAGTTACACAATGTCCAGACTTGGAAGTTCGCAAATCAGGTAGAGATCAATATACTCTCGCAACAGCATACAAATAACATCAGGGTTTCTGTTCTCTTAGTCTTTAGAGTATTTCATGCAAACATTTGCTTACATTGCTGCAGATCATCTAGAAGAGGTCACAGCCAATCAAGCTTGAATGGCTTGTTGACAATCATGGAGGAAACTGATGAATAAAGACTACCCGTATTAAAAAGAATGTGAAATTATCAAGAAGCAAATAGTTTCAATTATGAGTGAGGAAATATTTCGCCGAACTTTTTTTATGGAAAAGACATGTGTCGATCTATCGCCAGTCAAGGAACATTATAAGAAAAAAATGTAGATTAAGTACCAACCTCTTCCCGCATTTCCTCCACTGAACGTGATCCAAGTATACCTCGTTCTCGACAAGCTGAGACAAGCTCTTTTTCTGAAAGGGACTCAACTCCCTCAGCTTGAATCATCTTATCATCATCCTTAATCCTGTCAAATAAAAATTAAAAAATAAAAAAAAAATTGCAATTTTCCACAAAATTTCAATTCAAGAACTTTTGATAGATATAAAATATGCTGTTATAAACCTCTTTTCAACATAACTTGAATCCTCAAAATGGACAAACAAAAAAAATCTTCCAATCTGAATTGGATTTCAGCAAGCGGGTAAATCAGTTCTAAAGTAGTTAAAGCGCAAAATGTTTAACTGTTACCCATTAAGTTCCATAATCTTTTAACTTCGCAACTTGTACGGGTTACATTTTCATCACTTACGAAATGGATCAAATATTTAAAACATTAATCATCTTCAATCAAATGAAAGCCAAAAGGAAATGCCACTAGGTCAACTCAGAAGCTTCTTTGCATGATGCACTTAGAAGCAAAAGGAGCCAATTTGAGAATGACAGAATGTATCAAATGTGATCCCATTTTAGAAAACACTTCCCGATGGCTGGTGCAAAATGAGCCCAAGCAATACTGACAAACCGAGAATTGTATCATCTGAATCAAAGCATAGTAAATAGGAAAAGAAAAAAGCCATACTGTTGCAGTCTTTTTCGAAGCATATATCGCAAATATGCATCCGTCCCATAGGGGCTAATACCCATGTATTTGCACATATTTACTAACCGTGGCCTACATGCAACAACCAAAGAAAATGTTTGTCAAACAACAATATTATATCACTTAGACTGGAAGAGTCTCAGCAATAAAGAGGAAAAATTTTCCCAATTAACTTAAATTTAGTAATTGAAAATACAACCTGCTAATGTTATCTAAAGTAAGTTCATCATTGAACAACATGGCAAAGTCTAAAATCTCATCATTAGAAACGCGCTCGCCTTTTCTAACCTGTTGAATGGAAGAATAAAACCAAGCATTAAAAAGGTGAAACATGAAACAAGTTTGCCACTTTTCCTATGAAAGGGAGAAAAAAAAAATGAAATAAAATCACCTTATTCATAAATTCATCAAGATCTTCTGCTGTCTTTCTAACTTCTCCACTCCGTGAGTTTTGGATTTCCTTTGCCATTTCTTTTACTGTGTCCTGAAGAAACTTTGCATACTCTATTCTAGCATTTAGCTTTCTTTTCAACTCCTCCTACAATATAAGCATTTTAAAGGATATATAATCATCTTCCTAGATAAATATAACTTGATATAAGATTCTGATGGTTGTCAACAAATACCTGCTCTTTCATCTTGTCCTGGAAGGTTGACGGCAACATGTTTGGGAACAATTTAAGGAACACTGGCAGCAAGAATTCCATGAATGGAACTATAATAAAAACAGCAAACGGGACGAGTCTGAAAATATCAGCTGTGGTGCGTGTGAGCTGTTGCCTCTCCCTTCTAGAGAGACTCTTGCCACCCGCAAGCTTCAACAACAACCTTGAGCTAATCCTAATATCCGCCCAAAGAAGTTTTGTACCCAACCAATAGTGTTGCATCGTTGATTTAAATTCGTCCTTCCAATGACGAAGCTTCCTCGCCCAGTCCTCCCTGAAATATGCGATGATTACTATATGCATCAAATGAGATCAAGCACAACACAATGAGAAGAATTCCCAAACCTGCTCATAGAAGCAACAGCTTTTAGAGCAGGACCGATTCCCAAAAGCTTAGCCCACATTCTCATCATTAAAGATTCATCACTCTTTGAAGATTCCTGTATCTGCATAGCCTTTGCTTTTGCTTTTGCTGTGCTCAGACCTTCGACTGCTTGATCGCATTCCTCCGGTGACGCTTCCTTTTTCTGTCCAGAAACCTGCTGTTCATTTCTGCGATCACCGCTCCCAAATTTGGGTTGACCAGCTGTTGCTGTGGAAGTACAGCGTATAGATTGCAGTTGCACAGTCCACGCAACTCTTGGAGAAGAAACAAAGCCTGCCCTTCCAACTCGATTCCCCAAAGTTGAGATGATAAAGGAGTTGTGCCTAAAAAATTCTGCCACTCCAAAATCCAGAGGCTCATTCCGGAGATCTGAAGGCACATCTTTTCTGTTTCTATCATCAGTAATTGAACGTCGCTGGTTTGCAAACAAACCCAGACTTTTTGATTCATTAGATTGGGATGGTTGCTCGTGATCGACAATAGAGCAACCCCGAATCAAGCAAGAAGGCTGATTTAGTGAATTTAAGATGTATCTCTTTCTTCTCAAGATTGCTCGTGAAGCCATTATCTACTACAGCGAGTAAAATGGCTGCAGATCGCTCGCGACCGCTAGACTTAGCCAGTCTGTACGCAAGTGAAGGCAAAGCTCATCAGCATGACATTGAAATTCGGAAACAGCCTTAACATATGATTAATCTGCAACACATACACAAATGTTCTAAAACCACCAATATTTCCTAAAATCGTACACACGAATTTTCTTCAACAATTTCAAACCTCGTTATTGAGTCCAAAAACAGTACAAAGAGGACTTCAAGAACAACAAAAGCAACAGAAACAGTAAACAAAACAACATGACATGACATGAATAGACAAAAAATAAAAAATCTAAATGCATCACATCAAGTGACCCCATTCCATCGTTCCGATTCAAACTAATCAAAGAAGACGAAAATTCCTCAAAAGAATCTGAAAACATTTAACCAACGAGCTCAAAAATCATTTACCAATTATATCCTAACCAGTAACAAGTCAATTTGGGACCATTAGGATTATACATAACTAAAATGCATACATCTTCCTTGAAGAACTAAAAGGTATATCTTTCTTGAACAAAAAAATGATTAATTTTGGGTCCACTTAGAAATGGTATATTACAAAACTGAAAATCTGGAAAAATGCAACAACCAATCTTCTGTCCCTGGCTTATAAACTCAGAATCATGATTTTGACCAACCAACAGTGCGAATTTAAGCAAAATATATATATTACAAAATTCAATTAGTCAAAACCACGAACCAAAAATTACTCAAACGCGAATCAAGAGCGCGGAGATGATTCGGTCAAAAGGAAAACGAATCGGGAACAAAACAAATAATTCGCCAAAAAAAAAAAAAAAAAGGATATTTTGGTTTTGAGGATGGTATTACAAGAATGAGATGAGTATAAGAGGCTTCCAAGCTCGTCGGAGACTGTGGGAGTGGCAGAGGAGAGCGAGAGTTCTTGCCTTATTGGTTATGGAGGAGAGAGAAAGCGAAGGTCGGAGTCAAAAAGACATGGGACACGTGGTGTTTTGAGAAAGGGGGGAATGGTAAAGAACAGTTTGTTAAAGTAGACCACTCTCTGGGTTTCCTTTGATCCAACTTCGCCAGGATATTCAACACATACTAATTCCTATCTTTTCCATTGGCACTGCTTGGAAATGGAATCACGCTCGTAATTAGTTTTATTTACATCTTTTTTTTTTTTATAAATGATGACTACTATGTAAAAACTCAAATTATTACCCAAAAAAAAAAAACTCAAATTATCTATTGACAATTTTATTTTACTAGTGGAGAGCACGTTTAAGCTAGAAATATGCTAAGTAATGAGTGTTGGAAGTGTTACGTGACGTCTTTGAAGGTGTGGCTAAAGAGTAGACTTTTATAACTAATGTACAACACGTGCAAGCAAAAAATATGTTATGTGAGGAGCGTTGGAAGTGTCATGTGACATCCTAGCAAGTGTGGACGAATGTCACTGTAAAAGTATTACTCTTTTAGCATGCGTTTAATTGATATGCTTTAGTTGAAATTTTGGAGTTATTTTATTAAAATTGAATTGAATTTTGGAATGTGAGTTTGGCTAGTTGAAATTAAATAAAAAATAAAAACTTAAAATGTATTCGAAAAATATGAATGTGGATCTCATGTCATTTGTCTCAAAAATATGTATAATTAAAAAAAATCATCTCATTTAGATTTAGAATAACAAAGTTCTAAAATTTTAAAATTTGAGTTTTTAAATCGTAATTGGAACGGTAAATAATAAATTGAGTTAACTTTTCAAAGATAAAAATCAATTAAAATTTTTTTTACTAAAACGCACGCTTAATAAGTGGTAAAGATAGAGATTTATATGTATAAAAAAATTTAAAATATATAAAATTTTAAGAAAAGAACGAAAAAAAGTACAAAAGTGAAAAGATAAAAATAAAATTTTAAGAGAAAGCAAAAACGAAAAAGTGATAATTAAACCACCTATTTTGTTCTATTAAAATAAGCATTTATTTAAACTTTTTAAAAAGTGAAATTCTGTTATTTACATTTGAGCTAAATAGTTCTGAAATAGTAAACATTCAATACTTGCATTTTAATAATTGTGTAATCAAATAAATCTTAAAATATAAATTTTGCATTTGAATCAAATATCAAATTGAATAAGTGATTTAAATAAATGCTAAGAAGAAGTTGAAAAGAAAGAACCAAAAAATAAATAAATAAATAAATAAATAAATAAAGAGTTAAAACTAAAACGTACTAGGATGGGCAAAATTAAAAAAGAAATCGAGGAGGTGCACATTTTAACTAGGCAACTTAAAAGACACAAGATTTATTATAAAAATACTCCTCAAATTTGAGATTAACAAGGTATTTATTATCATAGATTGCATGTTATCAACAAATACAAATGGCAATCATGGCGTTAAAATATATATGTAACATAAAGATTGCAACCACAGCCTCATGTTACCTATTATTAAATAATGAAAGATTTATGGTTTGTTTGGTGGAGTAGTTTGAGTTGTGATTTTTAAGTTTTAATAGTAAATTTTTTTTAATTTTCAGAAAAGACAAAAAACTTTTTGAAAAAAAGACAAAAACTTTTTGGGAAAAAGACAAAAAAAAGTTTGAGTTGAATAGTTTGAACCATTCAACGAAACTCCACCTTAGCATTCATTTTGTTCGGCGGTTGAAGTTGAAATTTTTAAGTTAATTGAAGAAAAATTAAGTTAAGAGCTAGAGTTGAGTATTTAGTAAAAAGTTGAAGTGAAAATTTAACTTGAATTTAATGTTTGGATGTAAAAAGTTGAGTTGCGTTGGGAAATGTGCTTATATGAAAAATATGTATTGGAATAAGTTTTTAAAAAATATTTTTTATTGCTTTTTTTATAGCAATATTGTAATAGGTTGTCAAAGGAAAAAAATTTTACTTTTTTTCTTTTTTTTTTTTTTTTTTTTGCCGTGAAGAAGCACATGGGCAAGAGAATCATCCACAGTAAGCTCAGTTAAGATTACTGCGTAACGGTTCAGAGGGAGGTTAGAGTGTAAATGCAACAACAAATTAACTCAGTTCAGTTTGAATTGAAATTATTGAGTTCTAATTGAAACATCAAACATATGCTTAATTAAAATTTCAATATCGATTCTTGATCTTCTCGCAATGTCTTCTTTTGATTGACTTTTGATTTTCTTCATCTTTGTGTCTCCCCTAAGCTGTTATGAAATTTCACTATTAATTAAACACTTTTACCCATTAATTTCAAAGGACTATTGGTTCTCAACCAATTAATATTATTTTATAGAATAATATTAAGCATTATGATCCTAAGGGATTATATTCAGTGCGTTCGGATTATCACTTGGCAATGGAGCTGCGTGAAGGAGAAAATGTTTTCGGAGACAAAGGTGATACGGATTGGTAGAAAAAGCTATGGAATCTTAAGCTCCCAAATAAAATTAAATATTTTGTTTGGAGAGCTTCTAATGATATTTTGTCTTGCTATAAAAATCTTCAAAAGCGTAGAATTCCTTGTTTGGCCCTATGTCCTTGATGTTCGAGGGCGGCCCCGGGGGGGGGGGGGTGGGAGTGGGGGGTGGTGGTTGAAGATATGTGGCATGTATTATGGGATTGTAAGTATGCCCATGAAATCTGGGATTCTAGTAGCTTATGGCCAACCATTAGTAATGCTGAGGTTGGATCATTTGATGGTTTGTGTGTGATCTGGAATAACATGGCTTCAAAGACCAACTTGGAGATCTTTTGTGTCATTGCTTGGGCTATTTGGACAGCTAGGAATCAATAGATCCACGATGGCCTAAAGGTTGTAATTGAGACTTTGGAGAAGGCTGGCTGCTTACTTGGTGACTACCAAGCTTGTTGTATAACTGAATATGGCCTAGTGGTTATGCCGCATAAAAATAAAAAAAAATAAAAAATAAAAAATAAAAAACAAATAGTAGATTTGACCTCCTGAAGAGAAAATGAAACTTAACATTAACGCTACGGTTTGATCTGGAATGGGTTTTATAAGCGTGTGTGATATGAACCTCGCCAATGAAACGACGAAACCCAACACCAAATCTGGTTGAAAACCCAATACCTTCAAGACACAAGCTTCTTTGAGCCTTGACCCGTTACCTAGCAAGATAAGAACCAAAACTTTGGATTTTGACAAACGCCACACCAAGACTCTCAAGAACGTCTCAAGAACCTAGATGATAAGTTTGGCTATTGAACGTCACAAGAATAACTTGATAAGTTCAAAAGTCTTTCAAGAATGCAAGAAAAACACACTCTCACTTTATTTCTGAATTCACCAAAAACTGATATTGAAAACCCTAACCACGCCTTTTATAAGCTGCTGGATACAAGTATTTCCTTCCTAAATTATCCTTCAATAAAGTCAGATTTGACCAAAGTAAATCAGGAAACTAATTCAACCTAAATCAAGCCTACAAGAAAAGGAAAGTTTAGGCATTTAAATTTGCTTTATTATCAGCCAATACACCTAAAGAGCCATGCCTACAAATAAGGAAAGTTGAACAAATGATAGCCTTACAATCAGACCTATAACAATAAAAGGAAAAGTAACCATGCCAATTTACTTGCTGAAATTAAACATGGTTTATCCGGATTCTTCCAGAACTCCAATCATGGTCATGCTTCCATGATGAAAACATCCACCATGTTCAATGGGCCTCCACGAATTTACTTGAGTCCAAACTTCTTGAATCAGCCCATTCAACGCTTCTTTAAATCGCTTGGCCCTAAGTCTAGTAATTCATGACCCAATTGGCATGCTTAACAGATCGTGAGGGTGCTGCCCTTGAATCCCTTCAAGCCCATGTGTTAGTTCTCCCTCTTGTATGCTTGGTTGTGCGGCTTCATTTGCACCAAATGATATGAACCTCGCCAATGAAACGACGAAGCCCAACACCAAATCTGGTTGAAAACCCAAGACCTTCAAGACGTAAGCTTCTTTGAGCCTTGACCCGTTACCTAGCAAGATAAGAACCAAAACTTTGGATTTTGACAAACGCCACACCAAGACTCTCAAGAACGTCTCAAGAACCTAGATGATAAGTTTGGCTATTGAACGCCACAAGAATAACTTGATAAGTTCAAAAGTCTTTCAAGAATGCAAGAAAAACACACTCTCACTTTGTTTCTGAATTCACTAAAAACTGATATTGAAAACCCTAACCACGCCTTTTATAAGCTGCTGGATACAAGTATTTCCTTCCTAAATTATCCTTCAATAAAGTCAGATTTGACCAAAGTAAATCAGGAAACTAATTCAACCTAAATCAAGCCTACAAGAAAAGGAAAGTTTAGGCATTTAAATTTGCTTTATTATCAGCCAATACACCTAAAGAGCCATGCCTACAAATAAGGAAAGTTGAACAAATGATAGCCTTACAATCAGACCTATAACAATAAA
>JAFMPE010190257.1:0-17395 GCA_024759925.1 Ficus religiosa | reverse complement strand
ATATATATATATAGAATAATTTCTCCAATTCTAATATAAGTAATTTTTTTGAGCGTGCAAGTTTTGACGGGTCTCATTTTAGCATTCAGGCCCTTTTTTTATTTTTGGAAGATTATACATATATGTATGTATGTTTACCGCCCCTAATTTCTTACTATTTTCTTCCTCATAATCCTCATCTCATGCATATATGGTTGCTATATATGTATATAAAAAAAAATTCGTTCCGTGTGTCGTTTCATGTATTTAGGGAAAAAAAAAATGGCATGGCGTTGAAAATTTAACCTATAAATATGGCGTTTGTTTCCATGAAGAAGATTTAGGTGATGAGAAAATGGAAACAAATTATTATACTCTTTTGTTTTCGGTTCTCACTACTTACGGGAGAACACAAATGGGCATGAGAAAAACAGAAAACGATACCAACAATATTCAAAGTTCATGTTAACTCTAAATTTCTAGTTATAAAAACATGTATGTATCAATGTATAAATGTGTATGTATCAATGTATACATGTATGTATCAATGTATGTTTGTTTTTGTATTATTGGCTTCTTAAGCGCTATACATTTCTCATTTTTGTACTGATTCATCTCATATGTAGAATGATCATCGTAATGTCTAATTTATGTTAAAAAAAAAAAAAAAGTTGATTGCTGAGGACATAGAAAGGGCATTGACATATGCACGTGCACTCGTTGAAAAAAAAAAAAAAGGATGAATAATCTCATCACCATGATTGAAGTATATGTTTTGATGACATATTAACATATGCACGTGCACTCGTTGAAAAATAAATAAAGTTCGAGTTATCTCATCACAATGATTGAAGTATATATTATTTTGATAAGTCAAAATATAACAAAGTCAACAGATAATGGAGTGAAAAAATTACATTTTTAAGAATTTAATGTTATACTTTTTTTTTTTTTTCATGAGTTCTTTCCGCGGAAAAAAAAGTTAGAAGTTTAATCCCTGGCCCTCCTCTTCTATTCCCCTTTCTGCAGCTCAACCCAATTACACAGAATTGATTGAAGCAATCCTTGTACTAACTAGTAGGTACTTTTTTCATCCCATATGTAGGTAAAAAGGCAATGAAGAAGGAAACATCACGTAAAATCATTAATCTAGATGTATAATTCATGAGAGGAAAAAAAAAAAAAAGGTCATAATTGAATATCAGTTGCCGAGGACATAGGTATGGTATTGACATGCACTTAGACCTTTGTGCTATGGTTGGTAAGAGTGATGAAAAATAGAAAAGAAGAAAGAATAAAGTCCCTAGGTGATGGAAATTAAAAGTTAGGAGTGATGTTTTCCATCATGTTGTTTGGTAAGGGGGAAAAAAAAAAAAAAGAAAACATGAAAGAAAATGTCTAAACTAATACATTCACAATTATATATCCTCATGTAAACTAGAAGATGGTGAGATATTTAAGTCAAAATAATGTTTTTTTTTTTTTTACACACATTTGCTAATTTATCAGATTTTTCCATCTACTTTTCTTCTCAAAGTTGGAAAGATTAAAAAGTGATCGCCCAATAGATTTCCAATTTCCCTTCATTCTCAATGTCCTCTCTACCAAACACCTCAAGATTTCGTTTTCCTCTCCAAATTCCCTCTTCCACCCTACCGAACAAAGGCCCGGAGAGAGAGATTTTAAGTTGGGGTCATCTCAACAAAAAGTGATTAAATATATTGCTACATGAAATCAACGCCTAACAAAGTCAACATATTTTATGTTGGACCATCGAGTACAAAGGAATTATAGATCTAAAAACATTATGTTAGGGCTTGTTTACATAGATCAGGACAATTTTTCTTATGTAGCATATAAAAATAAGAAGTGTAACATATAATTTATTCAACGTTATACTGATGCTAGAATTGTTATCAAAGTAATAGACCATACCAAAAAGAAAGAAAAATTCTAAGTAAAATTGATTCAACCCCAAGCCTCCTCTCCGATTACCCAATTGCATAGTTCAACCCAATTACACATAAGATTGAAGCCATCCTTGTATTAACTAATATATGTACTTTCTCACTAATATAAAGAAATATAATATACATATATATTTATATTTATATCCCCGCACTACTACATGCTAACGAAAGTATATAGCCAAACAAAACTTAGGGTTCTAGGGGTAATTAAACTCAGCAAAGAATTAAAGAAGAAATAAAAAGGAAGAAGAAGTGAAAGAAAAAAGGGAAAGAAAGAATCTGCCTATAGATGGCTACATAAGCGCCGTCAACACAAGCAATGAATGCCTTTTGGGTTGATCCGTACAATGGCCACCCCCGAAACCACACTATCTCTATCTCTCTCCTCTCTCTATCTCTCTCTCTCTCTCTCTTTTTTTTTTTCCTGATGATGAAAAGGAAACGAAACTAAAAAAAACTTGTGGTTTCCACCATACGCAATAACGACTGCACAGAGGGACAGCCAATGGGAAGTAGACAGCACATCATTAAAAACCACCCCGGTATTCCCACCAAAAACCGCTTTTATTTATTTATTATTATTATTATTTTTTTTTCCAAAACCGCTTTTGCTATTAGAATCCCTTATGAGCCCATTTCCCTATTAACCCCCTTGCCTTGCTCCTCTTTCTTTCTCCTTATATATTGTATTGGGGCTATTCCACATGTTTTCTCAGACACCTTCACATTTGGTAACAAGGGAAAGAGCCATTCCTTATTAGTTCTCTATCTTTCTTTCCCTTTCCTTCTCTCTCTCCTCTCTCTCTCTCTTAAATTGGGTTTTCAGGTTTCCAGGTTGGTTTTTTTTTCTTTTTTGGGGAGTTGGGTTAGGAAAACTTGCCTTGTTTGGACTTTCTAGCTTAGATCAAATTAAGGGAAAAAGAAAAGAACAGAAAAACAAGAAAAACCAAAGCCCCCAAAACAAAGAGAAAAAAAAAAGGAAATTTCTAAAAAAAAAGGAAGGGGAAAAAATCAGAGTGAAAAAAAGAAAGAAAATCATGGGAAGGGGTAGGGTTCAGCTGAAGAGGATAGAGAACAAGATCAACAGGCAGGTGACTTTTTCCAAAAGAAGAAATGGATTGCTGAAGAAAGCCCACGAGATCTCTGTCTTGTGTGATGCTGAAGTTGCTGTTATTGTCTTCTCCCACAAAGGCAAACTCTTTGAGTACTCCACTGATTCTTGGTAACCACCCCCCATTTCTTTTCTTCTTCTTCTTCTTCTTCTTTTTTTTTTTTTTTCTAATTCTTTTCTTTTGTTTGCTTGACTTTCCTCTTCCTCTTCCTCTTCTTCTTCTTCTTCTTCTTCTTCTTCTTCTTCTTCTTCTTCTTTCTTTGCTCTTTCTTGGCCATCTCATTTTAAAATGATATATATATACACACATGTATACATGTTCTTGTGTTTTATTGTTCCATGACGAAATCCTCGTATGGACCTAATTCTCTGTCTCACAGTTTGGTAATTGTAAATTTCTAGAGGGAGAGAGAGAGGGAGAGAGAGATCTGTGAATATGAGTAGGGTTATGAGATTTAGAGTACCTTGACTCAATGACAACATGTGTAAAGTATGTTTCCCAGATGTACTTTAGTTTGTTTGTTTGTTTTTGTTGTTTTTGTTGTTGTTGTTGTTGTTGTTGTGTGTGTGTGTGTGTTTTTTTTGTTTTTGTTTTTGTTTTTGTTTTTGTTTTGAGATTTCGTTTCATGATCTCTGGTGATCTCCGATTCGAACACATATGAGGAACTCACAGGGTCATGTCTCGAATCTGTGATCTACGGACGAGCTCTCGATCTTCTTGAAATTTGAAACTTGTGGTAGTACTGGCCTTTTCTTTTTCTCTATTTTCTCTGTTTATTTATTTATCTTTTTATTGATTTTTTCTTTTTGTGGAATAGCTTTATGTAGAAGCAGTATTGTTCATTTGATTTGTACAAAACTATAGCTTGCTTGTGGTGTCTAATCATCTTATTTTGTGCTCTTTTTAGATTATAAAAAGTTGGGGTTTTGACTTTAATTTTGTACATTACACTTATATCCCTGCTCTTCTCAAGCAACAAGATTGAAGCCTTGTCGTTCTCTGCAAGCCAAAAATAAAAAAATAAAAAAATAAAAAAAAGAGAGAGAGACCAAGAATTGAATTTAAAAAAAAAAAGGAACGAAAGATTACTAGCCTTTGAAGCTGGCTATATATAACACCTTGCTTTATTAGATCCTTAATTTACCAGAGGTAGCACTGGGAAAACCGGGCGGATCATTGGCAAAATTTTGAACCATAGATGAGAGGAAACGTTATATATTTTAAAACTCCAAATGTTTTTAAATGTTTCAAACATGTTTTTAAATGTTTTTAAAGATTTAAAAATTTAATTTCAAATGTTTCACATATTTAAAAACCCCAAAAGAGGATTTAATTTCATATATTTTTTAAAAATATTTAAAAACCAAAAACACAAAATTTATTTTTGTCGAACAAAATGAGCAAGTTTTTGAAATTAAAAGAAATTGATTTTGAGCTTATTATTGTTTTATTAATTGAAAAGGAAAAAAAAACTACTTTTAGTAGCATACATGTACTCAAAATAAAACTTATTTTAAGAGAAAATAGGATGAAATTTTTCTTAAAAGGATTAATTTTGTGGTTTTGAAATTAAAGTTCACTGCTTTAATTATCTAAATAAATTACTTGATTGTTCACAAACATCATGATAAACAATGATCAGATTTTTTTTTCTTTAAGAGGAATGTAAATCCACATTAGAAATCCCATGTTAAAATCCTTGGAAATAATAACTTTTAAGTGAAAAAAAAAAAAAAACACAATCCATACCGAATAATTTTTTATAAGAAATTTTCCAACAACCAAAGTCCAATAATCTTCATTGGGTGAACCAACAGATGAGCTTTTAACTGGAGCTCGAATTGAGCCAATTACATTGTCTACATAATTTGAACATTATTGGACATTACCGAAGCATAGAATGAGCTATATTTACTTTTATCCATTTTTATTTTATTTTATTTTAGTTTTTAAATGTGCTTTGTTTGTTGATCAGGTTTATATTGTAATTGTACAATTTCTTGTAAGTCTTCCAACAAAAGAACAAAAAATTTTGTAATATAACTTCGTATAAAATAGAATTATAGTTCATTAGCCCAGAAAGACTATGTCTACCTTGCCTGCTGATTAAATCGGGTCTCTGAGAAAGTCTTTTGGGGTTAAACGACCTGATCTATATATATTGCCTATAATTAACAATGGTTAATCACACTAAATGATATATATATATATATGTAGGTCTTATGAGTTGTAGCTACTTATTGATGAGATTGTAATTAATTACATTCTCTAATCATTTGTGAGGAACAATTAAAGTTACACTTGCCTGATCCTTCTGTAGAACCACTAAATTAAGCAGGTGATGACAAATTAAAGTTAATGGAACTTATGCCTATAAACTAAACTTAGAACTGATATATCTACTTCTATATATACATGTATATATAGATATGTAGATAAACTTTAAAGATCTGGCGTATGTTCTTATGTATATAAATGGAAAAAGGTCTATTTCTATATGTACACATCTGTATTTATGTATATACACACATATGTATAAAGATCTAGTATGTTCACCATCATGTGAAATAAATGGAGTGTCCTCGTGTTTGAAGAGAGCATGTGAAGCTACGTAGGATATTGACTTCTCATAGATATGATGATAAAATTTCTAGCCAGTGTTAGACTGTTTTGAGTTTTACCTGTTTTTAGTAGACTGGTGCCACTCTTTTGGGGAATTGGCGAATATTGGAGACTGGTATTTGTTGGTATTAATTTAGAGTACTTTAAAAAAAAAAAAAAAAAAGGTTAGGAAGTGTTCTACTAGTGCCAGGCCTATATATGTATGGCTTCGTAACCTTGCAAAACAGAAACTAAATAGTAGGGTAACTATTTGATGCTTTTCTCTTAAAGTAGTTTTAATATTCTAATCGTTTAAATAAGTTTAATTAGTTCATAGATAAACGATAAACTTATCAGATTAACTGCATAAACTATCATAATTAATTGCGTTGAAGTCCTAGAGCACCTTTACCAAACCTTAAAATATTGTCATAGGATTGTAAAAAACCACCCCCACATGCCTGAGAGGGGATTTCCCGTTGAAAGAGCCTTACTTATACTCACACCATTTTCTATTTAACATAATTATGCATATGAAAATTGCACAACTTAGGACGAAAAATTAGGTAGAAAACCATAATAGTTTTAGAACAAAATCAAAAGTTTAACAAAACAAAACAAACTCTAAACAAACGCAAACTAAATCTAACAATAAAGACATAAAAATATCTCATCATAAAATAACAAAGTCTGAAAACTAAAATAATTAATAACATGTACTAACTAACTAGCATTTGTCAGTTTAATAAAATTTTTATTACTAATTTTATAATTAGTAAAACACATGATTAGATAGGAAAGAGAATCATTGTACTTATTCTCTCTTTCCCTTTTAATGCATCCTTATATTATTGTCGCAAGGCTTTCTTTTCTTTGGATTTTTTTTTTTTGATTAAAAAAAATTCCTTCTCTCTTTTTGTTATGTGTAAGATTGTTAAGGCTTCAAGTTCTTCATATAAAACTTTTCCGTATGTCTCAAGAAAGCGACATGATTCTTGCTAGCTAGTTTCTTTTGTACTATGACTATACTCCTTTTGAGCTTAAAAGCTTCTCCTCTCTTAAGATCATTTAGCAAATTATTCGTTTTCTTATTATTAGTATTTTGTGTAGAACCTTCTTTTAACTTTTAAGATTACATAAAAACAATACATTGCAGCATGGAGAAGATACTGGAACGCTATGAGCGATACTCTTATGCAGAGAGGCAATTAATCACAATGGATTCTGAATCCCATTTTCAGGTTTCTCCTGCCATATCATTGCTTTACACTTTGTCATGCATATTTATATTTATAGATGTATAATTATATATACATATACATACATATATATATATATATATGAACTGTCGTATTTAAAGTATACTTTCATATCTTGTTCATTATACATTCTTCGATCAAGATATGATATTTCTTATTCTGAACTTCACTCCTAATTATATTTCATCTTTTTTTTTTTCCATTATATATTTTTTAATTTTAGAAATTTTTCATAGTAGTGAAAATTTTCTGGTCCCAAGTGTATATCTCCATTAGAAAAGTAGTGTGAGCATTATTTGTTTCTATTGAAAGTTACAGTAGCAAAAGGTGATATCGTTGGTCTTCAACGTTAAATCTCAATTAGAAAGGAACAAATAGATATTTACATTAAAAAAAAAAAAACATTTATAGGATTTATGTACTGTTTGGTTTAACCTTCAAATGTACTGTTTGGTTTAACTCATTTACAGTCAATTATAGGAATTGATTTTCCAATGTATAATTTCGACTTAAACTTCTAACGTTAGTTTATGCTAGTTATGCAGTTATTTAGTTTGGGTGGGATTCCTCTTTGGCGTCAATTGTATTTTTTTTCTTTTATTTTAATAAAACGAGTTTGGGATTTGGTGTAAGATGGGTTAAGATTTTGAGTGCCAAGCTAATTAGAATGCTTTATCTTACCCTAATATAAGTTGTTCTCAATCCCCAATCAAAAAAAAAAAAAAAAAAGAGATTTGTTTGGTTATTTTTAACACCAATAAACTCTATGTATAGCACTCTTTTTAGTTTTTTCCTTGGTCTAAATCACTTTGAGAATGGTTTAGTAGCTATTCAGCTCTTTTTACTGTTTGGTTTTCCAAAAATTTCTTTAGTTTGTTTTGCTTTTGTTTTTACTGAAAATGGAGCTCATTATTAATTTGTAATGTCATAGATCATGCAGGGGAACTGGACCGTGGAGTATTCTAGACTCACGGCTAAAATTGAGCTTTTGCAGAGAAACCGCAGGCAAGACCTTTATCACAACTTTTCATTGTTTCCCAAATATTATTCTGAGTTAAATGATATTAATATAACAATAACTAATCTTTTACAGTCCATTTGATAGGAGGAAAATAAAATAAGAGGGAGAAAAAACTTATAAAAGATGGAAAGTGGAAAGGATGGAAAGGAAATATTAGTTTTTTGTTGTTGTTTGGTAGATAGTAAGGAAAGAAAATAATGGATTTGTAAAATTATTAATTATTAATTAATTAATATTATTTTACTTTAAATGTGAGGATTAAAAAGTAATTTTGCATATATTTGGATGGATTTATGTTCTCCTCCTACTTTTGGAAGGATTAAAACTAATGAACCCCACTACAATTTATTTCCTTTCCATTTTCCATTCCTTTCTCTTTTCCTTCCTACCAAGCAACTAACTTCATTATTTCCATCTATTTTTCCCTCATCACACTTCCTGCATTTCTCTTTTCCTCCCTACCAAACATAGCATAATGCTAGGAGAAAAAAGTGGAAGAAAGGAGAGGTAGGGGGATTTGATGGAAAGATTTGACATTCGTGGTTATCTAGTATGAGCTAAAAGAAGAAGGAAGGGATCAAAGAGAGACTTTAAATCCTTCCAAACACTCTAAATTTGATCTCTCCTAACTTGGAGAGATTGTTGGAGGGATTTAGTACCAAATAACATAAGAGAATTGACCTATGCTTCCTTATTTTTCTTATCTAGGTGATCTATCACTCTATCATTCTTATTTTCCCTCATTCCTACCAAACATACCTTAGAGACCAATTAAATTAACTGCGAACACAAAGGATGCTTTTAGAAGTGAAAGTTATGCTTTTTCCGTTAATGTTTAATAGAAAATTAAAAGGTTAGAATAAAGTTTGTTCATGAAATTCTACAAAAAAAAAAAAAAAAAAAACGTTTTCATACAAGCTTTAAAATCTTCTTACGAGATATTTACTGAGGACGACATTTTCATGTGGCTTTCAGTAGAAGTTTTTTGGTCCTCCTAGGATCAAAATTCTTATGAAAATTTATCCAAACAATGACAGACAGTTTTTGAACTCAATTACTTGATAAACTTATGTTTTTGTCTATATATTTTTGATTTATTATTCATGTATATATACACTTATTAATTTAGTTATTTATTGCCACTTTAAACTCCTACATATACAGGCAGTTTTTGGGAGAAGATCTGGACTCTCTGAGTCAAAAGGACATCCAAAATTTGGAGCAACAGCTTGATACCGCTCTTAAAAATATACGATCAAGAAAAGTATGCTCCATTCATCCATTTTTTCTATAATATAATATATAATTATACTGCAATCACTATTTTTCCTTTCTATAATTTACACTTAAAACCATTCTCACTTTGCAGAACCAACTCATGAATGAGACAATCTCTGAGCTTCAGAAAAAGGTAATTTGCCCCCACTTTAAAAATGATATTATAAGTTGTTTCTCAAGAAAATTAGTTTTAGTTTAAAAAAAAAAAAAAAAAAAGACAAAAGAAAGAGTTGCTTCCAAGAAAATTATATATATATATATATTTATGTATTTAATGTAGATGGGAAATATAGGAGTTAGTTGTGGCGATATCTGACAAACGTCAAATATAAGAAGGACCAAAAGAAGGAATATTTCTGAGTGTATCATGATGACCATCTGAAACATCCGGCTTTCATAATGTTGGGAAGAAAATTTTTGGAAAATTAAAAAAAAAAAAAAAAAAAAAAAACAATTTTGCAGATTGAAATTTGCTCAGGCACTGCCACTGCTTACCAAAACGTGTCATAAAATTCACTTTGCTGTTTTTTAATAATATGACAGGAGAAGGCAATGCGCGAGCAGAACAGCCTGCTTGAAAAGAAGGTGACCTCATACACACTTACACATACACACGCATATATTTATATATTTCTCAACATGTACATATTCATAAAAATCAATTATCTATTTTTTTTCCCCCTATATTATGTAGTTTAGACGTGTTTATTTCGCATGAAAAAAATAGGAAAACAAATAGTAATTCTCTTTTTCATTTATTTACATGTTTACTTTATAAAGTCGAAAATAAGCATTTAATGAACCTACAAAATATAGAGAATGAGAAAAGTGAATTAATGTTAATCTCTACACTTTCTTGGTATATTGATTCCATCATAAAGAAATGAACGTCAAATTTTTTCAAATACCCTCAATGAGTTCACATATTTATGTGTCAGTAATTATTTAATCGTCATAAGATAACTTTAGGAATTACACCAATAAAACTACTTTTAAGTTTAATTAGTGAACAAGAAAGGTAATTTATTGTTTTTAAATATACCATCTAATAGAGAAGTAAAAATTAGAAATGAAATCAATTGTCTTCATTATTATTTCTTTAATACACTCTTCAAGTAAGAAAATTGAATTCTTAGTAATAATTCTAGAGTAAGCATTTTTAAGGACACTTTATTAAAGAGACGAGGACACTTGACCGTCATATCTTTTATTCATTTGTAAGCATGTGGTGTAAGAAAATATTGCGAATTACTTTACTCAATTACTGAAAAATGAAAATTTACAAGCTGATAATTAATATTTCTCTTTTATATATATATATATGATATAAAAACTAGATCAAGGAAAAGGAGAAAAGCATGGCGGTAGAGCATCAGATGCAGTGGGAGGCGCAGCAAAACCATGGCGCTAGTTCATCATCCTTCCTGCTTCCACAGCCACTTCCCTGCTTAAACATTGGGTAACTACTATTAATTTTCCTCAAATTTATGATTTTCTTTTAGTTATGCTCAAAACACCAAAATAAAATTCGATTGTCTCTCTAGAAACAATGAATAAATAAAATCGATTCCGTAAAAAAAAATGAACTCAAATTTGTTTGGAACTATATATGTCTTTTAAGTGCTTAATGAGATTAAAAAAAATAATATTTACATTTTTTAGTAAGTAATAAAATGGTTTGAAAGTTTATAAAATGAACTCTAATACAAATTTATCTTATGAAAAATAATTTTCAAAAGTTATATTTATATCTTTAACAGAAACTTGTTTTGAAAGGTCCAAGTTCTTCTGAAAATATTTTCAAACTTTCAAAATTAACTTTTAGAACGCAATATTAAACTAGCCTAATTGATTAAGCCTTCAGTTGGTGGAAAGACTTGCCAACTTTTAAAAACGCTACTGATCATAGGTTAGTATTTGGCTAGAGTGTATTGTTATCTAATCTTGGACATGATCACACCGGGGCCTAATAGGATGACACTGCTATATTATAAAATTATATGCTTCAGCTGGTACATTTTACTCCAAGACAATGCCTTACTAGATTGTATACATTAGTCTAATAGTAATTTGACATCTGAGGTAAAATAAAGAGCTTAAATATCTTGCGATATATTTTTTTGCTCACACACTCTAATAGAATATGTATGGTAAAAAATAAAAGGTTGATTATCACTTTGTCCTACTAATAAGGCATTATCATTGTCCATTAGTCTAATAATAATTTCACATCTAGAACCATAAAGCAAAGTGTTCAAATTATTTCCCATGGTACTCCAATTTTTTCTTTCATGCACACTAATAGAATATGTGGTAAATAAATAAGAGTTAACTATCACCATGTCCTACTAATAGAATATTATCACAAGAAAATACACTGTTGACATTAGTCTAATAGTAATTTCACATCTAATTTTACTATAAAACATTAAAAAAAAAAAAAGAATACTACTAACTCAAACTTTTCATGCACTCTATTACAATATTCATAGTAAAAGATAATTAAAGTTAATCGTCATCGTACTAATAGAATATGAGTCCTACAAAGAGTATTATTATATGTTTTATTTGTGATAGTTATATCGACAATGCCCCTAAAGAAATGAAACAAATATTTATAACAAATCTTTGGTACTTATATGGAAAATTACAAATTAAAAATTTATATATGTGTATATATTTATACGTGTGCAGAGGGACTTATGAGGAGGAAGCCCCAGAAATGAGGAGGAACGACCTGGACCTAACTCTTGAACCATTATATCCATGTCACCTTGGATGCTTTGCTACATGAACATGGACGTCGGATCTAGGGCTACACTTCTAGGTGGGTGTATAGTTTTGGATTTCATTTTGTGGAATTTGTGGACTTTTGATCTGTCCAAGTCACTCTATTTAATATATATAAATGTGATAAAGACCTATATATATATATATATATATATGAATGTTTGTGTCGTGGCATATTGAGATATATATATGTATCTCATACCATAATTTATGCTCGACTGTTTGGAATTGGAATGTTCATGGTCGGACTAAATTAATTATTTAGTGATCATGGACTTATTATTTATGATGAAGTACTGATATTAAGTAATATTTTTAGCATTGTTATGATATGCAATATTTGTGCTGTGGTTTCTTTAGTACATGTTTGTATAAAGTACTCCTTTGTTTCTTTCTCCCTATAGCATTCATGTGGATGTCTATTATGAGGTTTTGACTTTATTTTGATTTGTCAAATTTTAACATGACAAAATACTTTCTTTTCTCCTTTAAAAAAAAAAAAAAAACTAGGGTCTACAAAAAAAATATCATTTGATATTATCAAGCTACGACAGCAATATACTTTCATGACATTAAAAACTAATGTCCTGTTATACTAGCATTTCTATTTGTTCCTATGAGGTTTTAATAGGACCATTCTGTTATAATATGAGGTTCCTATGAGCTCATTCTGTTAGGTCAAATTTTAATGAGTTGAAACATTAAGGACCAAACTTGAGAGGATTTTGAAAATGATTTTATTTTCAATATGAAACAAAAATGAGAATGCTTTAATAATGGTCTTAAGATATTTTTTAAATTGTGTTTCTAGATAAACTCGTTTAAGAATAATAATAAGTAAAATTGTAAGCGAATGGTTATGAAAATATTTATTGGGTATATAAGTTTTAGAAAATGAAAATGAATAAGAAAACAATTTCATTTGATTTTCCTCAACAAAAAATGAAAATAATTTTTTTGTTTGCATTCCTGTTTTCTGACCTAGCGTCTAAAAACTGTGAGATTTTTTTTTTTTTTCAAAATGTTTTCAAAATAATACCAAATTACGGGGCCTAATTCTTGCAACTCTCTTTCAAAACAAAACTGGAGCACACAGTTGATTGATTTAAGAAAAATAGGTCTGAGTATGAATAGGAATATCATAGCCCTTTTTTTTTTTTTTTTTTTTGGGTAGAAGAATATCATAGCGTTTTTTCCATGTTTCATTCACCTTTCCGTTGACAATGACATCCATCTAATCTTTAGAACAAGTTCCAACATACCTAATTTATAGATGATCTCAATATCATTGTCTTCGAAGTGATATATATATATATGTACAATGTCAATACTAGTCATTTCTGCATAGATATGGATGTAATAATAATTAATTCCACAATCTTTTATATCCAAGAGAGAGAGAGAGAGAAAGAGAGAGAGAGAACAAGAAGATCAAAACGACAATATTCGTATCCGATCATTTTTAAAGGTTGAGTTGGACAAAATAACAAATAGCCTGAGCTGAGCTGGACCAGAACTTATAGTGCATGCATTTATAGGTATACTGGTCATGCAAGCTCTTAAACAGTGGTCTGGTACTTTGTTCAGCTGTTCTCAGTTTGTGTAAATGTGCGTAAAGAAATATTTCAAGTAAATAGTCATTGTACTAGTACTACTTTGAAATGTCGAAAGTAGATGAGCATATGATGCATAGGGTTTAGCTAATTCCAATGCCTATTGTTTCTTGTACATACATGCATACACACACACATATACATATATGTGTGTGTTTGTGTATATATATATATATGCACATTTTCTTAACTCATTAAGCTATCTTCCCACCTATTTCTTCATGATTTAACTTACAAAGCCTTTGGTTTTCCTTTTCAAGAAATTGGGAAATATATTTTTTAATTTATTTTTATTATTTTTTTTCTCCTTTTGATTTTTCCAGCTGTAACTAGAACTAACCCTCTTCAAGAAGAAAGGAACAAGACACTGTGTTGTGACCCTAGTTTCCACTTTTGCCATGTTTGTCGGTCTATTGTCTTTCTTGTACTTGGTTTGCAACCAGTTGGATATGGTAATGGATGCAGAGTGTGGAGTATTGTCTTGTTATGTCAAGTACTTGTGTCACTTTTACTTTCGGCAACAAACCCTTTGTGATTTTGTGTACAAATATAAATATATAGAAGATTCAAGGCCTATTTCAAAATTCACATTGCTTCCCATACTAATGGATTTATCTTTCCGTTTGACATAAATTTTACCTTTTACTTTTCGGTTATTAAAAGAAGAAAAGTAAAAGTTATAATTTTTCAGTAAATGTTTTGAAAACACAGAACTTATGAAATTAAAATGATTTTAAATTTTTTTATTAAACAATAAAAATGTTAACATGATGTTTAAAATGTCTAAACTCTAACACAAGTTTTAAAGTCTATTTAGAAAAAGTTTTTCTAAAAGTCCCGAAAAACTATATTTTCTAATTTTGATAAGATACTCTTCTGACATATCATCCAAACATTTTAAAAGTAACTTTTAGACCAAGGACACTAAAACAACTTTTAGGAAGTTCTGTCAAACATGAGCTAACATATTAGGGTTAATCTCATTTTAAGTTCTTGAACTAGCTAGGTCAAAACCCATTTTGATTTTCAAATTTTAAAACATCATAGAACAACTCTCTTATCTATCATGTTATCTCAAATCGATACTTCTTTTCATATCTGACTTGTAGATCTTGACGAAAATTAAGCCCCACGAAAATGAATAAGTATATGGTTTAGTTTAGTAATGGTTTATGTTGTGATTTTACATATGTTAGGGAAAACTGTTAAAAATAATAATAATCATAATTGTGTACTTTATCCTAGCTGGGACGAAGCATTTATTTGAAATTTTTTTTCTTTTGACGTAGATTCTTTCCGAGACATTTTAAAACTCATAAACTAAAGTGAGATTTGATCTATGACTTAGAGACTAAAAATAACCTAAGTTGGTTTCACTTTTAGAAAGTGCATGTATTGAGTTGCTCATGTTTTTTTCCGAGTTTAAAAAAAAAATTAATGATATGTATTGTGTTTTTGCTGAATGATACATATTGTGTTTGATTTACTGAGATGTCGACTGGAATTACATAAACGAAGAAGACAAGTGATGACAAATTGATATTATCCCCCTGGTTATGCACGTATTCTTGGGAATATTTTGAGTCTTTCTACATACTTAAAAGTTAAAAAAAAAAAATTTAAAACTTGTGGTTGCATATATAATTTAGTGATAGTTTTAAATCTAACTCCACCTTAAAGTAAATAGTTCGAATATTCCAATCTTAAATTTAAAAAAAAAGGATAAAAAAAATCGGCGTGATTGGAAAAATAAGTTATATGTATAGTTGCTATATGCAAACAATTTTCAAGGACACCATGAGCTGTTTCCTTAGGCAATGATTGTCAAAAAAAAAAAAAAAAAAATTTCCCCCTTTTTTTAATAATGATTTTTCAGAAATTTAGAGCCTATTTATTCGTCCGTGAAGTCAAAATTTTCAAATCTTAAAACTTCATCGAGAAAATAGGATTAGATTTTATCATTTTTGACTTCCAAAAAATATTTTGGATGACATTCTCAGAATAATTAATGCAGAAAGATTTTCCATATTGGAGAAACTTCTTTTTCTTATTTTTAAATAATTAGTAAAGTTTTTTTTTAATGGATTATAATTTTTTAAAAACAATTTAGAGTTGGTAATTTAAACTCTACACCATTTTTTGGTGAAGTGAGGATAGAATTACCAATAGATTACGTTTGTAAAAGATTTAATAATATTAGATTAAAAACAAAAAATAAAAGTCTTTGAAAAAATATCTAAAAAAGCAATTTTCACTCCTCATCCTTTGGTTTCTAATTTTCAAGACAAAAATGTCCATGATTCGAGTCCTTTACAAAACGAGGCCTTCTCTATCTTTCAGAAAGGTTCAAAATTAGTGCTATTGGCAATGAAAAAAATAATAATAATAAAGATGTTAATGGTTTATTTTTTAAAGTAGATAAATTAATGATTTAATTGACATTTTTTTTTTTTAACTATATATTCCTTCAAAACAGATAACAAATCTTTCCCGACATTAAAAAAAAAAAAAATTTATATCGTATGCTAATCCTTGGAATTGTATAGCCTCCGTACTTACCACTAGTTCTAGACAAAAATTAAAAAATAAAATAAAATAAAATTATCACGTGATGGGTGTTGGACCCACTACTTGGCGGGCAGATTAGGAAGAGAGATGAACTCTTTTAAGAGTGTGTGTATAGTAAATAGATAATAGATGGTCATTCTATTATCTAAGGGAAACTAAAGAGAAAATCGGAAAATAGTAATTTTTGTTTCCTAAAAATTGAACACAGTGTGATTATATGAATAATATCGCCACGTTTAAACGTCAATGGACGTATCCCCAATAAAAAGAAGACAAAAATATAAAATTTCAGGGAAGAGAAGTGAAAATGAACATCTCAATATACTTTCAATAATAGAATTCTAATGTAAATTTCAAACATTAAAAAAAAAATAGATCAATTATAATGTAAAAGAATAGAAAGAATATATATGCCGAAAAATAATTATATGTACTTGGAGGATGATGTATATCTTCCATCAGTTCTATTGGCCAAAATGTTATTTTCTTCAAAGGCATTCCTTAAAATCCATCACCTGAAAAATCAGAATCAGTACACGTACGTAATTCAGTTAAATTGCAACGTATACATGTAATACAACAATAATGGAGAATCCCTCTAGTGCTATCTCTTTATATATCAGTATATATATTATAATTTATCAATATATATATATTATATAAGTTTTCTGAAAATAGGAAATATATATTGGCAATAAAACAAGCACCAAGAGCCACCAATTAATTATATAGCAAACATGACACAAGCAAATATTTAGTTTCACTTTTAAACTCGAATGAAACTCAAAGGGTATGTGTGGTTGGAAGGGGAGAAAATAAGAAAGAGGGAGAGATCCTTTCTCTTCTGATATTTGGTATGTTAGAAAAGATTAAAATTGAGGTGTTTCGTATGATTTGGAATCACTCTGGTCTATCTATTTGTTCCTCCTTTCTATCTTACAAAACAATCATAGATTGTCAAAATCTTTATACTAATTACCTCACCCCTCGACTTCCTTCCATTTTTCTCAGGAAAGAAAATAAGACAATATCTTATTTGTTATTGAGATAAAATTAAAAGGAAGGAATAGTTTTGTCTGAAAATGTCTATTTTATCTAGAAGATAAGATCCCTTATAAAATATCTCCAATTTAAGAGAGATTAAGGAGAGATTAAAACATCAAACACTTTTTTAAAGAAAATATCAGGTTCTTTTAACTGATAT
>JAFMPE010190146.1:545-18865 GCA_024759925.1 Ficus religiosa | reverse complement strand
AACAGTAAAATATGTTAGGACAAACCGTCCTTCTATTGTAGATAAGCCAAAATAAACATAGGATAGGGGTAAAATCGACAGTTTAATGTAGAAAAAGCAACTACTGAGCATTACTGTAGCAGTAAAAAAAAACTGTACAGCAAAAGCAACTAAAAAAAAGTCACTGTTCATTCAATAGTGAAATATTGCATTCTTTTACTGTAGCAAGCAGCAAAAGAAAAAAAAAACAAAAATCACTATTTATTAAACAGTGAAATATTACGTACTTTTAGTACGTATAACAATAATAATATGTCATCCTTAAATAAATAAATAAATAAATAAAACACACACACACACAATATGTCATCGTCACTGCCGTGGGAAATTAGGTTTGAAGATAACGCCTTTTCTCTCCATTTGTGGAAATTGACATGTCGTTCAAACAAGTTAAAGCAATAATGGAAATTGACTTCGTTTCCGTACAATGGTGTCATTCTACATTCCTCCAAACGACTTATAGTTTCAAAAAGCAAAGAGATATTTCTCATTGTAACCAGAAGCATAGAATCTTCCCTCGAAAAAAAATAAAAAAGGGGGGGCAAACCGAAATGTCGTTTGTAGCTGCTAAACTTGTCGACGTGCGAACGTTGTCGTTTTCCTTAACCAATAAAAAAGTCAAAACTACAATCCTCTGATCACGTCCGCTGCCGTTAATTGGCTTGGGAAAGGGGCTAGCTAACTGAAGGCGTAAGGAGCACGCACATACCCACAGGATCCGTATATTTATATATATAATTCCACATATAATATATCATGTCGTTTTTCTTCTAATCAGTCACTCAGCAGAGAGTTGTCTTCCGCAAGAGTAAAGACCTGAAGCACAGCTTTTAGCACCGAAAAAAAAAAAAAACCTGAAGCAGAGAAGAAGTTTCAAGAAAAAGAGATGGGGATAATAAGGAGCAGCATCCAGTTTCTGGTGGGAACGGCCGTGGGAGTATATGTGGCTCAGAACTACAACGTCCCAAACGTTAAGAAGCTCGCCAACACTGCCATCTTGTTCTCCAAGCATATCGAAGAGAACTATCGCAAGCCCACCAACAAAGACGACAACGATTCCTAGTCCTTAATTCTTCTTCTCGTTCCTCAATTTTTCTTTTTCCCTTTTATTCCTTTTTTTTTTTTTTTCATTTTCTTTCGGAGAATTTGTAGTTTAGGGGTTTATTCTTGATTGATCTAATGATCTGTATTGGGTTTTTGCTGTCGATTGAATCCTAGGAATTACATTGAATTTTTTTTTTCCTAATCCCTTTCGTTTACAACTAGTCAATTTGCTAAATCTTTTCTCGTATATTTTTTATATCTGGAATCGTTTTAATTGTGCAGTTGGATAATGGTAAGTACTTTAACCAGCAATCTTTATGATAATTAGTAATTTTTCAACTCTCAAATTGCCAACATAATCACCAAATCCTATTCTATTTATATATGTGTATATTTATACTATAGTCATACTAAATATTTTACATGAATGCATGTGGAGCAAAAATGTTACCCAACACATGGAAAGCATAAGCTTTTTGGTTTTTATACAAACATATAAAGTCACAGGGTTGGATATTCAAGTCTATTCATAGGTGCAAATCAGATGAACCAGAAGAAAGTTGTGCAGGCTTCTTCAATGTTATACGTGCATGTTGACAAAAAATTCTGCATTAAGTTTCCAATAACTTCCCATCGTAGGTAGTAAACGTTTCAAGACGGTTGTTTCAAATTCAAAAATTAGATTTGAAGCCAACGGCTGCATCAACCTCTCCTGATCTCCTGCATGTATATCCTCGGCAGATTTTATGGACACTAGTCTTTTAAATTCAGGTTAATTGTATTCTGTTGTAGACTAAATCCCTTTAGTTTCTGTGCTTCCCATTTTTATGTTTTTCGGTTAACTAGGATTAGCTTCCCACTGATTGTTTATTTGTATATAAGGTCACTGTTTGTGAACATTTAAATCTTGAAATTACAGGATTATCCATTCAATTGTTTTTAAACTGTCAACAAGAGACTATCTCTGGCTCTGGACATTTCAAAAAAAAAAAAAAAAAAAAAAAAAAGAAGAAGAAAGAAAGAGACCATCTCTGGAATTGCTTAAAAAGGTCCAAGCAGAAGTGCTCCTCAATATAAATATTCTGCATCAAAACAGAGCGTTTAGTTTGATACAAACACCAAATCATAGTCACTCTATTTTATTTACATGAATAGAAGTGGAACACAAAATAGATATCTAACTTGTAGTAACAAAGATCATAAACTCTAAATTTTTTTTTTCTTTTGTGTGTGTGTGTGTGTGTGTGTGGTCATAGGCTTGTAGATTCTAGTCTATGCCTATGTACACGTCAGTTGAACCAGAAGAAATTGTATCAGTCTCCGGTGAAGATGAATCAAAGGTCCATGAACTCTTACGCCACTCGTCAATGCAGGCCATTTGGTAAGAATCCAAATTGGGAAGCATTTTTTGGTCTAGAATCTTCAGAATCTCTTCTGTCTTACCGAGAATGAAAACTGCCTGCCTCACACTCTCTTCCCTCTCTTCTATTGCGCTGTTCAAGCACTTCACTGATATAACTTGTTCTAAGTTGGTCATACAAGCGCACAAGATATCCGAGATCATGACGGTTATTGCGTCAAATAGTTTATCAGATGTTTGGTAGTTGATTCTTTCATCATTGAGCAGAAGAGACCGGCTTACTCGGTACATGGAATTGGCAGCAATCACTTTCACATGCCACTTCAGTGGGTTTTCCTTCAAGCATGTAGCCATATGTACTTTCTTAAGCTCCAAAAACTTGTTTCTAGCGATTTCAGCGAGTTCTTCTAGCACTTCAGTTGGGGTTTCCCTTGAAAGTGAAATTTTTGTGAGGTCAACTTCTAGCCATTTGTGGTAGAGGTCAACTTCTGTCCATACCACTTCAGCTGCTTTCTTGATGTTTGTCAGATCTGCCTTGGTATCCAAGTAATACTCCATGTGTTTTGCACAAACAAGGCCTTCACTCACCCCACGTTTCAACTCTTTTATTGAAGAGCCGTCGATGTTTGGAAGCGCAAGAGCAATACTTGTCAGTGTCACCAAAGGAAGTGCCCAACAATTTGGAGGCTCTTCATGATCTAGAGAAGGAACTTGGCCACACATATCAAACTCCGCCACTCCCCTTAATCCTAGAGAAGACTTCTCCAGCAGCTTCATGAGATGCTTAGGCTGTGCCTTCTTCCCCCGCTGAAACCAATGACTAGTCGCATCGCAATTTCGCTTGATCATCAGATCAACAAGCGCCTCCTCACCTTCAAGGTGCAAGACAAAACGGCTAAGATCCTTTTCAGAGTCTTGAAGAAAATCTTGTTCTGAATCATTGCTCAAAACAGTGATGCAGAATTGGAGCTTCCTCTGCAACTCCCTCCAACGTTCGCAGAACAACAGGACTTTACTTGTGGTGAAAATAGAGAGGAAGCGAATCACCTTGCTTGTGAACACGATCCCAATCTGCATCGAGATGCATATGTCCAAAACCCGATTTCTCACATCATGGACAACTCTCCTGCTGTGCCTACTCCTAAGCTTAAAGATTGCAGAAGTTAAGGGACAGTCTTTCAGCTCCTCTAGTTTCTGGATCCAGTAGTTTTCGACTCTGAATTCCTTTCTCCACTCCTTTTTATTCCCTCTATATGGGCACCTAAAACGTATGGCAAATAGCCATCGACAAGCTGGAGCAATTGTACCAACTCCTACTGCAGCAGTTTGTGTCACTAGAACTAAACTAGTTGTCCATTTGTAGTCTGAATCCCCACTGCAGAAGTTAAGCGACCGTGGCATGTAGTAAGACCTAATTATGGCTTCTCCCAAAATTGCAGCGCACACAAGGCAGAATGCTCCAGAAGCAGTGCAAGTCACCGAACGCCCCATCACAAATTGAGGACTGCAGGTATGAGCCATGATCCCGTACTTATTCAGATCCTCTTTGAGTCTGCATACTGATTTTTTACAATTGATTTCACATGGGGCCTCTTTAAGTGCTAGTTCATGCTTTTTGTTGTACTTATATTCTAGATAACGTTTGGTGGTTGGGACAGTTAGAGCAGAGAAACTCAGGACAATAAGCAAAACAAGCATGATAAACATGACAAAGGCATGTTCCTTCCAGAAAACGAAAATTGCGCCGGTAGCTAATTGGATGCAGATATTGACAATGATGGTAATTACCAGAATTCCCAAGGCCATGATATTCATGAACAATTCTTCGTTCCCCATAGTTCCGAGAGACGGCATGGAGTTTCCCATCACGGTGCAGATTAGTGCTGCACTGCTGAGCTTGGAGAGCTGATCACATCGGGCTAGGCATCAAGCTATTAAGGTCAACGGAAAGCTTGGTTGCCACGGCTATCACGGTGAGAGAAGTGGCGTTGATGCAGAAGTAGTTGCAAGGGAACCAGAATTTCCTGAAGCGGAAGCCGTGGATGAAATCTGCAGCCATGGCTGCAAGGCATGCCAGAGATGCCACTGCTATGTAGATGCCGATCCATGGCATTGGTTCGTTGAAATTGTCATCATTTAAGTGGCCGTCGGCGTCGCTGCAGCCTTGGCCACCCATCTGCTTCTTGCTCTATTGGGGATGACGGCTGTTAAACCTGCTTGTGTTGTTATTGAACTGCAATTCTTTGATAAAGAAATTCAGTATCTTGGTCAACAAGGCTTATTGTCAAGGTTTTAGGTCCTTTGTAACTTTGTTTTTTCTTCTGTGGAGACATTGGAGAGCAGAGCAGATGTGATTTATGTGTCTTTTCGGTGGAAGTTTTTGGATGATCATTTTTGACTCTTCTTTATTTTTATTCATTTTTTTTTTCTTTTTTCTTTCTTTTATGTTTGTTGAAATCAGAAGGTCACCCAGTCATAGTTAATATCGGACAGTCAAAAGATTAGACTCAATAATGGGCTTCTACTTCTTCGCCGGGGGTGGGGGGTTGTTCTGGTTTTAAAAAGATGTTTATAAGATTTTTGGCCTTTGATGCTGACGTGTTGCTGAGGCTATTCATTCACGAACGCTGGAATTGGATTTGCATTTTCATTTTCATTAAAAAAAAAAAAAAAAAAAAAACTCTTATCGATGATTTTTCCTTTTTGGTAATTTTATCGACGTTTCAAAATTTCAAATCTTTCAACTCCTTAAAATTATCCTTCTTCTTTTAAAAAATAAAAAGAAAAGAAGAATATAACCAAAGACAATTGAATAATTCGATAAAAACATACCAATTCTCGACTAAACACCTTATCTTTGTGTTTGTGGTGTCCTTGCTTATCTAGATATCTTTTTATTTATTATATATATATAAATATATATATATATATTTTTGTAAGCTAGAAGCTCTACTTCCACCTTCTTGCTAACAAAAATCCAACTGCTTGCGCGCGCGCGCGCGCACACACACACTCTCTCTCCCACCGTTTGCTGCCGTTTCATGTTTATTGTTGATTTCCTTTGTGTTGCATTCTTTATCTTTTGGTGGTTTCTCTTCTCTAGTTTCAGGTTTTAATGTCGTTTCCTTTCTTGTTGTTTCACCCATCTCTGTCGAATCAGTTTTCACTGTCGTTTACTCCTCGGTGCATTTTCTATTTGTCCGTTGTTTTATCTCTTGTCCTTCTTTAAGCGTTCTGTCGTTTGCTTCTTCGTGTTGTTAGTATTTTTGGTCATCCCCCCCCCCCCCCCCCTCTCTCAACTTTTCGTCGTTTATGGCACTACGTTGTTGTTTTCTTCTTTTTTGAGGTTAATCATGCTACACGTACGAGTCGTTTTATTAATTTTTTAAGTTATCTACTACTATATATTTATTGTGATTTCTCCTTTCGTCTGAATTAATTAATTTTTTTTTTTCATTTGTCTTTTATTAGACTCACATTTTGTAGTCTTGACTACGTCAAGTCTCACTAGTTATCTCATTGAGAAAAGTAAAAAATAAAAAAAAAGGTCTCACTAATTCATCATATTGACCATCTAGATTGCGTATGCTCATCTTGGTCCACAATTTGACGTTCTGTGTCAACTTGGGCTTGTTGGGGCTTCTTGTAGGGAACCATTCAAGGACTTTTGGGAGGAAGACTTTGGGTAGCGTTTCGGTTAGACTTTACTTGGCCTTGGTCTACATTTACTTACCAATTCTTGGATGATTTTAGAGAAAATCTGGAAACAACACCTCAAACAAAGATGTTATGTAATGTGTTTGCCCTCTCTTAATACCGATGCTTATGCAGTTAAAGCTGAAAAAACTGAAGTTATTATAGTTGGGATAACAATCCTACAAATTAGCATCTTTTTAAGGTTTTCGCCCACTACGTGACCCATTTCACTTCTCATCTTTAGCTAAGCTTTTTGACCCCAACTCCTAACTTGTGACGCCTTAGAAATTCTTAAATTTTATTTTATAAATTATTATCATGGATTTTATTTGTTAATCGACTTATAATGAATTATTTTGTTGAATATCAAATTTGAAGATCATAAATGATTTTATATGTATTATCCATATGATGATTTTGATACTCTAATCATGTCAAATTTCTCTTTTTTAAATGAAAACTTATAAATACACAGAAAATAGGTCGAACGATATATAAATTTATACGAAAAATTTATTATGTCGTATTATAGGCATAAATATCAATTTTTGGGAAGGAATCTCAATTATTATTAGTAGGTCAACTTGATAACCTTAGTATTTATTTTGGTCATATCAATATTTAAGTATTGAGAGTATGATTGGAAAATTAAATATGTCACATAGATAGGAAATGGATGGTGGATGATTGATCAAGGTTGTGGTTGGATTTGAAATTAATGGTGTAGATTTTATATGAAGGGATCCTAAGCAAATCAATGACAAAGATTTGGATTTTAAGTGACCAATAGGTTGCAAAAATCTAAGATGACAACCTTTGATCAATGGTTGCAAAAATAGAAATAAGAAAAACAAAAATACAAAATTGAGAGGGAGGTTCGGATTATTGTGGTCAAAAGCAAGAAGAAATTTGCACAGATGAAAAAAATGGCATGCTGTGCACACATGCAAAATCAAGTAAGGAATGGTGTGGGTTGTTTAGGCAAAATGACACACATAAGGTACACTTGAAAGTGACATTTTCTCTTCTACTTTGTACTACAAAATTTTCACACAAACCCCTCCTTCAAAGTGGCTACAATACAAGGTAGAAATGAGCCAAAATTTTCCACTTTTACTCCAGTACAGCTCTTTTAAGGCATATATTGGTTGAATATAAGCCCCTTGCATCTCACTTTGTTCACACAAAGTTTAAGCTGAAAAACCCAGCTTTTCTATCCACCACCAAGCCTCAAAAATCACCAACACTACTCCCCATCTCCTACACCTCTCTAACACACTCCTCCCTCCATATTCAAGCCACAAGCAACCCCATTACCAAGTTTGAAGAAGTGTGAAGCTGAGGTAGAGGACGTGTTACTAGAGGTAACCTAGTGGTTTTTCTTTGTGTTTTGGTCATTCTTGGAGAACTAAAGCATGTTATGTAGTTAGAATCTTAATGTTAGACTTTTTTTTTACCTAGGAAAAGGTTTTGAGAAGAACTTTAAAGGTCCAAGATCTTAGAGGATCCACGGAGTATTTTGGTAAGATCGAACCTTGTTACAGCTTATGGTTATTGTGATAATATAGCATAAGTTAAAAACTTTGGTATGAAAAATAAATTATATAATAAGATTCTATAGAGAGTAAGCTTCATTTTGGACTTTAGAATCACTTAGTTTACTTATGTATGTCTCAAGTTATGTGCATTTGAAATTGTGACACAAATCTAGAAGAAAAGGAACCCCTAGGATTTAGTATAGCCACAGGTTTTATGCAATCCGAACCCCTTAAATTCAAAATTTTGGATTGTAAGTTATAGATCTAAATACTAGATTCTTTAACCTTTCCAATAAGTTATCTTGAACCTCAAACGGATAAATGTGTAATTTTTGGTGAATTTTAAAATTTAAGACTATGAACCGAGAGGTTTTGCTAGAATCCTATACCAGCCATGGGTTTTGTATGTTTTGGGATAGTAAACCATAATGTTTTGCTAAACTGTTTTTAGTGTATAAACGAGACATCATAAGCTTTCTAATGACATATCTTTTACCTTATTTAGACTTATGAGTGAATTGTTATAATTTTTCTAAGTATAATAAATCAGGACATATGGTACAGACGTGAGACAAATAGTCGCAAAACCTAATTATACACCATAAAAAGCTAAAATATAGAGGAAAATAACTTTATGTTGTAAAGTATACATCCTAATCTTTAAAATGAGTTATCATACATTTTAAAACGGATGTGTACATAATTTGTAATAAATAACACAAAATTAAATTGCAATCTAATAAACTGATATTTTAATATGACATACTAAGGATAGCATTTATACTAATGTTTGAAACCCTTGAAATCTTGGAAAACAAATTATAAAGGTAGAAGATAGATACTTCAAGCTTTCCAATGAGTTATAAAATATCTAAAACGAAATTATATACAAATTTAAATAAATCTTACAAATTAAGATCTCACACTGACAAAACAATTAAATATTAAAAATGTGACATAAGTGTAAGTCATAGCATATGGACATAAATATTGATGAAATTAGTTGGTATTATATTATCAAATAAATGTGAAAAACCGTAATTTTAGAAAGTTAAATCACCAGTTTTTAGATGAGCCAATACAAAGTAAACGAGAGGATTACTAGACATACACCAAAAGACTACCTTAGTCTAATTCAATGACCATGACTAATGAGATTGGACCTTATAAGCCGAATGCTAAATGGAAGACAACCCACTTAGGAACAAACTCTTAGGTAACTTATTATCATCGAGGTGATGAAGATTAATTAATTAATTAAGAAATAAATTATTAAACTAATAAATATATAACAAAATATAGTTATGTTAAGAAAGTTAATTAGTAATTAATTAATTAATTAATTATAAGAGCTAATAAATGGTTATTAATTATCTAAGCAAGAGGATTATATTGAGTAACGACGTATTTATAATGCGTGATTAATTAAAAATTAATTAATTATTAATTATGAATATAATTACTAACATAATAATGGATGATTAATAAGAGCTTAGTTAAAAATTATTTATTAGTATTATCTAATTATTAATTATAAATATAACAATTAATAATTGATAATTATTATATAAGAAAGATATCTTAAGTAACATAATTAATTATTAATGATATAATTATTAATTAGTCAATTAAAATTATGTAATTTATTTATAATTACTCGACTAAATAAAATAATAATTAAGTACCACCTAATTAATGAATTAAATGATTAATTAATCAATGAAATAAAATAAAATTAGATTAATTAAATAATAATTAGTAGAAATTTATTTAACACTTAATAATTAATTCATAAAAAAAATTATATATATAATCAAGATTCACACTAATATCGAGGTGTTGTTAAATCAGGACAATTCTTCAAAGTTTCGTGGTACGAGACACAATTTTTGAAGTTTAAGCACTAAGACAAGTAAGTACAAACCTCATATACAACATAGAATAAAATGTTTTCTTGTTGATGTTCTATGCATATTATGATTTGCTTTGATGATGTGATGAATATGAGTTATATGTACTGCCTTGATTAAGCATTTAACGTATATAATTTCTCTTGCACTAATATGATTGATATGGCTTACAAATATTTATGTCATAATGGTAGAATCATAATGATATGTAAATCTATACATTGTCACAATTAATAAGAATGAAATTAACGAAATATAGGATTAAGTGTCGTACCAACTTCCAATTAGTGAGATAATATGATATAATAAGAATGAAAGTTATAAATTATGACTTTGGAGGTTGTTGGAGGGTCGCTCCCCCAACTCCCTATTGATTGTGCACATATGGATACGACACAAGTGTCCTTAAGTAGACAAAATATTTATATAATAAAACATAATTGAACACATATAAGTTATATGCATTTTTAACATTCATGTTGTAACATGTGATGATATGATTTATGAAAATATTTTATGGGTTATAGTTTGTACTTACTGAGCGAAAGCTCATAGGTATGTGTTCGTATTGTAGGTAACGTGAGTAAGCAGTCTGTCACTTAGATATTTTCTGAACTAATGAAGCGGTGCGGAGGTGATGAAAGAAATGAGTGAGATACCATTATGAGTTTAATTTCCGTAATTAGACTTCTTAAATTATTTTTTTATAGATTATCTTTATAATTATGTTTCAATATTTCGGTACTACTAAATTAGTAGGAGTATTTTGCGAGAAAAAAACTTTAGGATCTTTTCTTTTAACTCATATAACGTTATAGTTTTTTCAATATTATCTAAATATGAATTTGAATATGATATTTATGATTTAGAAATTTCAATTTCCTCAGTTAAAATTTTAGTATTTTTAACTCTTCAAGTACGAGTATGATTTGTTTTAAATAGTTTTTAAAAAAAAGGTACGTATTTTTTAAACCAAATATAAATAAGTTTTAAGACTACATAAATTAAAAATAAATAAGTTAATTAACAATTCGAAAAGTCGGATCATTATATAACCTCATAATCTTCTCATAAACTGATCATCTAATCTATAAAGTATAAATTTAGTCCTAAATGCTAAATTACCACTTTGCATTAACTTGAAAAATTTTGACACTAATGACCTTTTTCACAACTTAAGTCCCATTTCCACTATAGTTTAATCCCAGACTCTGTGTATGATTATAACCTTCTAGTTGAATTCATTTGTTACTATAATTCTGTCCAAAATACTGTCTTCTAATTTATTCTAATTTCCAAAATATGATAATGTTGGCTCTAGTTTCACTCCTGAGTTTTCCTATCCTTTTTGTTTTGTTCTAAAACTACATATACAACCTTAATGTCCATATTACTGTCATTTTACAGCCTTACAACAAGTTGTACAATTATTTTACACATTCCTTCAAAAAGTATATATATTTTTCTATATGATTTAATGATTCTGTTTCATTATTTTAGAACGTAAATAAATATATTCTACTCAAAGTCCTCACTCTTCACTGATGTGGGATTGCCAGGTGACTATCAGGTTTTTTTGGTAAACACAAACACAAGCATACAAACCCATGGATAGATCAACCAAAAGGGCCTTCATGAGGAGGAACTAAGTGAACCTCAAGTTACAACTTTCATGTTATTGCTGAGTGAACGAGAACTTAATCACATATATATTACCACTTTAAAAGTACCCATCCACATGAATATTCTAGCTTAAAACTGACTACTTAGTTTCATGCAAGCACCAAATCCTAGTCACACTCTATATTTACTTGGATAGATGTGGAGCAAAAACTACTAGTCCAACTTTTACTAACAAAAAGCACAAGCTCTTTTCTTTATATATATATATATATATATATAGCCATAAGCTTATATATTCTAGTCTATGCCTATGTACACATCAGTTAAACCAGAAGAAAGTGTATCAGTCTCCGGTGAAGATGAAGCAAATGTCATCGAATTCTTTGCCTTGTGAGAGCAACGCCACTCCTCAAGGCAGGCCATTTGGTAAGAATCCAAATTGGGAAGCTTTTTTCGGTCTAGAATCTTCAGAATCTCTTCTGTCTTACCAAGAATGTAAACTGCCTGCCTCACACTCCCTTCCCTCTCTTCTATTGCGCTGTTCAAACACTTCACTGATATAAGTTGTTGCAAGTTGGTCATACAAGCACATAAGATATCCGAGATCATGACGGTTATGGCTTCGAATAGTTTCTCAAATGTTTGGTGGTTGATACTTTCATGATTGAGCTGAAGACACCGGCTTATTCGGTACATGGAATTGGCAGCCAACACTTTCACATGCCACTTCAATGGGTTATCCTTTACGCATGTAGCCATATGTACTTCTTTAAGCTCCCAAAACTTGTTTGTTGCAATTCGGGCGAGCTCTTCAAGCACTTCAGTTGGGGTTTCCCTTGAATATGAAATTTTTGTGAGGTCAACTTCTAGCCATTTGTGGTAGAGGTCAACTTCTGTCCATAACACTTCTGCTGCCTTTCTAATGTTGGTCAGATCTGCCTTGCCATCCAAGTACTTCTCCATGTGTTTTACACACACTAGGCCTTCACTCACCCCGCGTCTCAACTCTTTGATTGAACTGTCGTCGATGTTCGGAAGCGCAAGAGCGATACTTGTCAGCGTCACCAAAGGAAGTGCCCAACAATTCGGAGGCTCTTCATGATCTAGAGAAGGAACTTGGTCACTCATATCAAACTCAACCACTCCCCTCAACTCTAGGGTAGATTTCTCCAGCAGGGTTATGAGATGTTTAGGCTGTGCCTTCTTCCCCCGCTGAAACCAATAGCTAGTAGCATCGCAATTTCGCTTGATCATCAGATCAACAAGCGCCTCCTCACCTTCAAGGTGCAAGACAAAACGGCTAAGATCCTTTTCGGAGTCCTGAAGAAAATCCTGGTCAGAGTCATGGCTCGAAACAGTGATGCAGAATCGGAGCTTCCTCTTCAAATCCTTCCAAAGTTCACAGAACAACAAGACTTTACTTGCAGTGTAAATAGAGACAAAACGAATCACCTTGCTTGTGAACACGATCCCAATCTGCATCGAGATGCACAAGTCCAGAACTCGATTTTTCGAATCATGGGCAGCTCTCCTGCTGTACCTACTCCTAAGCTTAAAGATTGCGGAAGTTAAGGGACAGTCTTTCAGCTCCTCTAGTTTCTGGATCCAGTAGTTTTCGACTCTGAATTCCTTTCTCCACTCCTTTTTATTCCCTCTATATGGGCACCTAAAACGTATGGCAAATAGCCATCTGCAAGCTGGGGCAACTGTACCAACTCCTACTGCAATAGTTTGTATCACGAGAACTAAAACAGTTGACCACTTGTAGTCTGAATCCCCTCTGCAGAACTCAAGTGACCGTCGCATAAAGTAAGACCTAATTATGCACTCTCCCAAAATTGAGGCGGTCACAAGACAGAACGCCCCAGAAGCGGTGCAAGTCACGGAACGCCCCATCACAAACTGAGGACTGCAAGTATGAGCCATCACCCAGTACTTATTCAGATCCTCTCTGAGTTTGCATACCGATTTTTTACAATTAATTTCACATGGGGCTTCTTTAAGCGCTAGTTCATGCTTTTTGTTGTACTTATACTCTAGATAACGTTTGGTGGTTGGAACAGTTAGAGCAGAGAAACTCAGAACAATGAGCAAGACAAGCATGATAAACATGACAAAAGCATGTTCTTTCCAGAAAACGAAAATAGCACCAGTAGCTAACTGGATGCAGACATTGACAATGATGGTAATTACCAGAATTCCCAAGGCCATGATGTTCATGAACAATTCTTCGTTCCCCATAGTTCCGAGAGACGGCATGGAGTTTCCCATCACGGTGCAGATTAAGGCTGTGCTGCTCAGCTTCGAGAGCTGGTCGACACGGCTAGGCATTGAGGTGTTTAAGTCCACGGAGAGCTTGGCTGCCACGGCTATCAAGGTGAGGGAAGTAGCGTTGATGGAGAAGAAGCTGCAAGGGAACCAGAATTTCTTGAAGCGGAAGCCTTGGATGAGATCTGCAGCCATGGCTGCAAGGCATGCCAGAGATGCTGCTGCTATGTAGATGCCGATCCATGGCATCGGCGCGCTGAATTTGTCGTCTTTTAAATAGCCGTCGACGGCGCTGCAGCCTTGGCCACCCATCTGATTCTTGCTCTGTTGGAGATGAGAGAGGTGTTAAATCTGCTATTTTGTGGTGTTCTTTGATTCGTTAATTTTTTGGTTCAAGAAATTCTGCAACATTACCATGGTGGTCGACAGGGCTTTCTTTTTATAAATCATAGGCTGACCCGGTTTTTTCTTTTTTTCTTTTTTTGTTTTTTTTTTTTTGGGTCCTTTGCTTTGTTTTACTTCTATGGTGGGTAGAGCAGGTGTGATTTCTTTTTATCTTTTGAGGTAGATTTGGATTATCATTTTGGACTTTTTCTTTTATTGTTTATATCCTAAGGTCCCCTACTCCCAATATGTACACACACATATATATATTTTTATTGGAAAGTCCAAAAGATTAGACAAATATTAATGGGCCTTTAGTTCTTTGGGACAAATATGTGTGTGTGTATATAGATTGAAACATTGAATTTAAGCGGTTGTTATTGTTTTATGATTTTGTGGTGGAAGTTGTTTGCTCTAATATTACTCTCAATGTAATTAATTGTTAAGATTTTTGGTCTTTGATACTGACGTGCTTGATGAGGGTATTCATTCAGTCATCACTGTCGAACTCAACTTTAGAAAGTTTTTTTCAATGTTACACCTTAAATTTATGATAAAGTTATAATTTGCACTCTAAATTTTTAATTTTGATAATTTACATCTTGAACTTACAAATATATAATAATTTACATCTTATTGATAATAATATTAATCTTTTAAAGGAAATTGATGTATAATTTGTGTATGAGTTGTTAATTCATGACATAAATAATCAATTTTATCTTTGTTAATTAACAATCTATATGCAAGTAAAGTATCAATTTTTATTGAAAAATTAATATTGTTTATCAATGAGGTGTAAATTGTTATAAATTTATAAGTTTAGGGTGTAAATTGCCGAAATTAAAAATTCAGGATATAAATTATAACTCCATAATAAGTTTAGGTTGTACCAATTAAAAAAAAAAACCCAATTTTAGAAATACTTGGGCCATTACATACATCAAGTTTGAAGGCTGGAATTGGATTTGCATTTTCATAGCTTTATTAAAATATGTGTGTGTATATTTATCGATGGTCATTCAAACCTTGCAACTCCTTAAAATTGCACTTCTTTTTTTTTTTTTTTTAAATAATTAAAAAAGGAGAAGAACAGAGAGAGAAAAATAACCAAAGTCAATTGGAACAGTTAAATAAGAAACATCCAAGTTCTCAACTAAACACCATTGTTTTTTTCCTCGACAATATGTTGTTGTTGTTGTTGTTGTTGTATTCTTTGTTGTGGTTTACCATGCTGCCTACGTACCCTGTTTCTTAATTTTTAAGTTCCCTAATGTTTATTGTCATTTCTCCTCTCGTCTTTTCCTATCACGTATTTGCTTATTTGTTGATTGTTGTGATTTCTGTATATACATTTTATTTTATTTTTGTGCTTATGTATTTTTAGCTTTGAATGTCCGTTATTCTTCCCCCGTTGTCGTTTCATATTTTTGTCACTTTTTCTGGGTTACCTTTATTGTCGTTTACTCATTTGTTCTTCACATATTTATATTACATCTTTAACTTAATTACTAAATATTGTCATCATTCTCATAACTTTTATTCTCAAACTCATTTTCTTCATCACTATCATAATTCGTATTCGTTATTATTGTAATGAGTCTCTTCTTGTTATTTATCATTTTCAAAACTTTTGGTTATTTATTATAGATTATTATATAATTAAAACTTTTATCTATTTATTGCAAGGAGGCTTTTCTTTTTTCGTCTCATTTCTTTATGAAACGAAAATGGTGCAATCTGTAGGAAATACGGCTGTTGGACAATTTGGGGCACGAAAAGATTAAACACATAGAGTTTTTAGGTTTAATCTCGATATTATTAGAGATAAAAGAACAATCATTTTTAACCTTTTATTCTAAGCATAAAATGGCAATTTATCTATTTTTTTTTCTTTTTCTTCCTAATAGCCAATTGTTATGATTTCATTAATCATATTTTATAATAATTTCTTATTTGTTTATCACAATTAGTGGTGTTTCATTTTTTAAAGTTTCTTTATTTAGTTTAATTTTAAACTCATTATAAATAATATCTTTTATTGTGCTGTTTTAAACATTTTTACATAAAAGAAAATTTAGACATTGTTTAAGTAACCCATAATAAAAGGAATCTATAGCCAAATAGCCTTTTTTTTTTCTTTTTTTTTTTAAGAAGTTTTTTAAAAAAATGACCCAAATTTTAAAAAATTAGTCAAAAGGTCCTTTCTTTTTTTTTTTTTTTTAAATGATCAATCAATATTTTTAAATAGTCAATCACTGATTGATCACATAATATTGTTAATTTGGTCAATCAATGATTGACCATCAACAAATTGTATAGTCAGTCACTGATTGACTAAATCTGAAAAAAAAAATAATAAAAAAAAATTTGGCTATCTATTAGATTAGGGAGCAATGCTATAGAATATCAGTGATATTTAACATCACTCACTAATAGAGGGTGGGTCCCACAACATAGGGCTTACCAGTAGGGCCTACTTCTGTATTAATATAATGTTGAACACCACTGATGTTCTCTATTATTTTTCTAGATTAGGTGACTAAAAAGACCACCAAACCTAATGTTCATAATTTTAACACCCATGGGTGAAAATATCATCCTTAATTATCTGAGAAATATGAGAAAGAACACAATCTAGTATTGAAAGTAACGACAATCAAAGGGTTATTCTTCATCAAACCCTTCATGCTATCGTTGCACTATTCTGTTTTATGGTAAACATTTTTAATGATTTAAAAAAAAGTTTTAACTTTATGTCTTGATTTTTTATGTTTTCAAATATATATTCGATAAATTCTTAGTATCATTGTGCGAAAGAGAGGAGAATAACAATATATAGATATTGCATGTTATCAAATATATATCTATATTTTAAAGTTTCGGCATAAGAATTTATTATTATCTTACTTGTCTTAGATACCTGACTATACTTCACGCAACAATACATGCATCAAAATAGATTTTGTTGAAAAAAGAAAGAAAGATTTTGTACAAGAACATCTACCGTCAACAGTGGTATTATATTGTTGTGTTTTAGAGCTTTGTACAAAATGATACAAGACAATAATTATAGAATAATTCTGGTCCTCGGTCAAATTTTTTAACAAATATAATATATTCAGGCCTAGGCAAGGCTAGCTTTACACAGATCAGACTGGATTCGTTCATGAACATGATTCTGATGCAATTTTATGAATTATTGGGAGTTTGTCCTTATATAGGTTAGTTTAAATAATCTATAGGTTAGTTTAAATAATCTTACATAAATACATCCTACAATAACACTAAACAAATAGTTTAACCATACAGCTTAAAAAGATCAATAAAATATTGTACGCACTGAGAAATGACTCAGTTTGAATAAGAAAACTTGTTGAGAAAATATCAATATTGTCCGTCGTTTATTCAACTTATGTGTAACAAGTTGTCATTTGCTCCATTGCCTGCACGGTCTATTTTTCTTTGTTATTATATTATTATTTTTACATGTCGTTTATTCAACCTATTATAATATCTGTTTCGAGTCCATCATCAATTGTCATTTCTTCTCATTTTGGTAAGCATTTTAAGTGTTTGAAAAATTTTTTTAACTTGGTACCTCGATGATTTTTCAGAGCTTAATCACCTTATATATGATGAGTTCTTGGTATTATTATGTAGGAGAGATGAAAAGATGGTGTGGATGCTACTTTTGAGAAGAAAATTTATTCCAAAATTTTAGTTGGAGGGCATTCCATTCTTGACAAATTTGTCTTCGACACATGACAATATTTCATGCACCGTTACTTGCATCAAAACAAGTTTTTGTATTATAACTTTATAAGCACGTCCACTCCCATCATTTCGTCTCCTATGTTTTTGGAGCTCTACGCAATCATCCGTTGGAAGGGCTTCTCATTGACAAATTTAGTGAGCCCTAATTTTTCTGGGTATCAGAAATGTCTACATGAGCTTTCATTTTTCTTCTCCTTTGCCACATCGAAGCAGTTGACGATCACTGTATATAGACTAGGCTTAGCTTTACACAGGTCAGACTAAATTCGATCACGAACATGATTTTGACGTGGTTTCATGAATTATTGGGAGTTTTTGTCCTTGTATATATTGGTTTTAAATAATTTTATATAAATACAACCTACAACAATGCTAAACAAATAGTTTAATGATGCAACTTAAAATGTTAACGAAATATTATACATGAGAAATGATTCAGGAGGAACAAAAAGCTTGTTAACAAAAGATCAATAAGTATTTGAAAAAAAGTTTTTTAACCTTGCATACCGTGATTGTTTTTGATGGCTTATCACTTTGTATATGACGAGTTCTTGGTATTAATATGTCGGTGACATGAAAAGATGGGTTGCATGTTACTTTTGAGCAGAAAGCATATTCCAAAATTTTAGTCGGAGGGAAATTCATTATTGACATATTTGTCTTGGACACATGACAATATTT